>MU846008.1:78466-90427 GCA_030867225.1 Colletotrichum caudatum | reverse complement strand
CCCCCCCCCCCCTCCCCCGGGCACCCCGCCCCATGAGAACCCCTTTTCGTTTGCCAGGCATATTCCGCGTTTCTTCCCAAACGTGAGGGAAATGATAGGTATCCATGAGTGTGAGAAAAGAAAAAAGAAGAGGAAGTCTATACCCGCCATGGCCCGTGTTCAAACCCGTTCGTGACCGGAAAAACGTTGACCAGTAGTGAAGACTACCGTGGAGATAGGTGATTTATCCCGAAGGCCTCGCAACGTCTGGTATCCTGGCTCCATTGGTACGTAAATAGCATCCGACGCTTTATGATTCAGACAACGTGCTCAACGGTCGAAGCTGATTCAGAATATCTCAGGCGACGACGCTTCGGCCAACCCCCGCCCCCCATCTCAGACGGCGAAGACCGCCGCCAGAGGACCGAATAACTTCACGCCCGCACGACGAAGAGTCTGCCACAGCTGATGCGTTGACGCCCACTCCCGCCGAGAGGGCTTCCTGCCGTCCTACCTCGCGGCCGATCACGTAGCCAGCACCAAATCCCACCACAGACACCAGCACCACAACACCGGCGCTCACCACCCAGGTCAGCAGCGTCGGGCTGATGAGAGCGTCGTCGCCCGCCGAGACCTTCTTCTTCTTGGCCGCTCGCGACGAGCGTGTTTGTGAGGAAGTACGCTTGTGCCTCTCGGCGCCCGTGCTCTTGGGTGACGGAGGAGCTGAAGACGTCGTCTTCCCTGGCCGCGTGGCAGGTGGTTGTGCAGACGGGGCGGCGCCTTGGGGTGGGGTAGGTTTCTCAGCCATGAGCTCAGATTCGGGCATCAATCGTAACTCAACAGGTTGAGAACTAGGTCCGACTCCGGTGTGCGCGGGTGGAGCGCATTGTCGCTCAGTATCCTTATGCTTGGGCAGGCCGCGGGCGGCAGCAGCGCAGGAGAGCAAGGTGGTGAGAGAAGCGCGCAGTGCCGCGTCATTATCGGCTTGGTAGGCGGGAGACATGAAGTTCGGCGGGCTGCGGTGGACCCTGGTCTGAGATCGCTGTGAGAGAGCAGGCCGTACGCCGCTGTGCGGGTGTTGGTGGATCGCCGAGTTGGCCGAGTGGCTTCTATTCAGACCCGACGGCGGGTGTGAAAAAGCGTTTGGCTGAGGCCGGAAGACAGGATCGTCGGGAGCACGTCCCAGGGCGGTGGCAATCTCGTCGCTGTCGTCAGAGTCCTCCGATTCCTCTTGAGGCAGCTGTTGTTGGTGGAACGGCGCACGCACGGAAGACCCGACGTTCTCGGTCGAGCTTGTCAGGCATCGGTCCTCCTCGCTTTCACTCTCTTCGTATTCATCCTGGCTGCTCGTGCCGGCGTGGATGGCCGTCTGGTCGACATGAAAGGACCGCGGCGCGGGCTGGCTCTGGTGATGTAGACGACGTCGGCGGGCGGCCATGGACCCGCCAACGCGGAGACCCGTCGTGACGATCTCGTCGCCGATGGATGAGAGAGACGACGAAGACGGCTGCGACGAAATCTCGACCCATGATTCTAAACGGCTTCGTGTCAGCATTTCGTCCAGATGGTCTTGTACTTTTGGTGACTGACCATCATTCCGCCTACGGGGGCCTACGGCGGGCTGTGCTCCGTTCACCGACATCCTGCCGTTCTGGTAGTTCTGTCCTGCGCGCTCGTCGCGCTGCTGTCCGTCCATCCTGATATAGTATTTTTTGTACGCCGTGGGAGAGATTCAAAATGAAATGACCAAGAGACGGGAGAAAGGAAAAGAGCGAATGGATCCGTTGGTGGCGATCTTTGGAAACGTTGTTGCCGTTGTCGAGGGAGGTGAGGTGGGTAGACAGACGTGTGGGGGGCTGGCTGCGTCGTCCGTCCGAAACCCCGCGTTTGGGAGATAAGATACGCCCACAGTGGGATCAGAGTCTAGTCCGGGGTCCGAGGTTGTCTGTTCGCACGCGCGACGCCGACGATGGTTCGAACAAAGCACTGGTGCAAGATGAAGCAGGTCAGGACGAAAGATAGTTGAATTTAAGGAGGAAAAGGGGTGTAGCAGACGGCTTCGAACTATGGCTGGTTCACCAGGCAGGCACGCAAGCAGGGTCGGCGAGATGGTGTTGAGGCCCCGTCGCTGGCTGGCTGGCTAGCTGGCTGGCTGGGTCTTTGTGCATACGTACAATAGTCACAGCAAAGAGGGGGAAGGAAGGAAGGGGCCCTCTCCTCTATCCAAGGATTCCAGGCTTACGATACGGCATTAAACCATGACGGCGCGCCCAGATGATGTACACCTGCACCCGTCATTCACTGTCGAGGTACCTGCTGTCCCCCACCGGCGTTCGTCGGTCCCGGCCACTGTACCGTGTCAGGTGCTAAGACCGCCAACCATCACTATCAGACACCACCTGCACAGCTGCAAGCGGCGCGATAAGCACAGTACGATGTGGTCTGACAAGAGGATTATGCTCGACATGGATGACGCTATCTTTACGGTCAGGGGGAAAGAGTGAGAGTGAGAGAGAGATAGACACGTCGTGGCCGTCCATCAACTAAGCCCCCCCCCCCCTCCCCCCGCTCTGCCCCCAGAACATCCCACTTACACACAATTAGTCCGGGCCGTCAATCACAGGGGGGGGTCAGGTGGGGTATACTAAGTACCTAGGCGCCTACCTACTTGGTACATAGTGCATGGGTAAATAAAGTACGGCTATCCGTACTTGGCCGTGGGAAGCGTGAGCTGCGCCCACCGATTTACATGTCTGTAGCTATTATGACCCCGACACCGGCTCTCTGCTCCGGCCACGCATTCCACGTCGGCGCAGTGTGGACACTGCCGAGAGAGCGCCGTCCGACTCTGCTAGTGGTCCGCGAGTGCGTCCCGCGACAAGGACGATCCCAAGACATGCCGTGGTTATTATCGTCTTATAATCATCCAACAAGTCATGCCAGATTCCCACTGACCGGCCGTCGTCACCCTGCTTTTCGCTTCATTGTTCCCCAACGGTTTCTGTCCATTTCGCGCCTCGCCTCAAGCCTCGAGCTCTTTGATGGTGAGATGGAACGGCTGAGCAGATGTCTACCGATACCGTACCAGCCAGCCCCCCGTCTTACCTGACGAACGGGTGTTGCCTCAGATGACCTTGCTTGGCTGAGAAGACGCGCGGTATGACCAGCGGACGGGGTGTTCTGCTTTGAAGTGGGTATACCCGTCATCACGGGGCTGAGTATGCACCCCGTGCTGCCCCCACGGCGTACCGCTCGACGGACAGCTGAGCACGAGGCTACCATCGAAGCGGGAGCAAGGTCCGGCAAGTTTCCTGCTGTTGAAAAAGCGAGACACAACACCACAATGCGCCCGGCAGCAAATGGACGATCAAGACGCACAGCTCGGCATTCACAATCACGCATCGTCGAATAGACACACAGATTTATTTCATCGAGGAAAACATCAAAACTTTTGAATTACAATAGGAGCTGGTTCCTAAACGCCGAGTCTACCTGGCAAGTGTGTGTATACGCGATTTCTTTTTGAAATGACAATCACGGGGGAGTAGGTATACTTACTCCGTTCTTTTCCTGCGTCGCCTTGCAGTGGTATCGTTCCAAGTTCAAGAGTAACCGTAACCCAAGGGAAGAAAACGCCTGACCAGCCACACCAACGGCCGAAGTCGTTGCATAGCAAACGCCCCCAGAGCCCACAGAAGCCGTCGTCATCTAGAATTTTGTGGAGTCCCCTCTGACGCACATGCAGAGATGCGAGGCACCGAGATTCGCCCAAGATTCATGATAATAAGTCATCTGCCCACTGTGAAGATGCTGCGATGCAACATGTGCCCTCTTGGTCAACCCACAATAGCTTACAGATCCCGAATCGCTCCTCTGCTTCATCTCTCAGTGTAGAGAGTACAAGCAGTAGAAGACTGCCACAAGCCCACGGTCCCACATGGATAGCCCTCAGGTCCATCTTGTCTCCGAAGAGACTGCTCTCAAAGCCCAGTCCCCGTAGGGAAGAAACTTGTCTCGAACCGACAGCCCACAGTAGCCCACAGGATTGCCCGCGTAGTGCCCTCTGATTCACCATCTTCTCAAGATTGCATCATCGTTTAGAATTTAACCTTCTGACCCTTGAAGTCGCCGAGGCCGCCGCGGTTGGTGGAAGAAAATCCACCGCGGCCGCCACGGCCACCACGACCGCCGCGGTCACCGCCGCCGCGTCCGCGACCACCGAAACCACCACGGCCACCGCCACGGCCACCGCCACGGCCGCCACCGAAGCCGCCACCCTCACGCTGGGGCTTCTGGCCAGCGAAGTCCAGGCGGACAGCGCGGCCACTGCGACCCTCACCAACGTACTGGCCGTTGAGCTGGGCGAAGGCAGTCTTGGCATCGTCAATGGAGTTGAAGGAAACATAGCCGAAGCCCTTGAGGTTACCCGTCTCACTGAAGTGAGTTAGCAATCTGCGTGCAAGTGTGCGAGGTAGAGGGAATACTCACGGGTCAGTGGGCAGGCGAACGCTGGTGACCTCGGCAGCCGTGCTGAAGAAAGCGCTAACGGTGTCCTGGTCAACGTCGAAGGGGAGGTTGCCGACGAAGAGAGTGTCGCTCTCGGGGGAGACGGTGTCGCCGTGTCTTTGAGCGCGGTCGGAGGCACGAGCCTGAGGGTTGCCGTCACCAGCAGGCTTCTGGCCAGAGAAGTCGATGTTCATGGCACGGCCAGCAAGTTCACGGCCCTGGGAGCCCTCGAGGGCAGCGGCAGCAGCCTCAGGGGTGGCGAAGTCGACGTAGCCGAAGCCACGGCTGCGGCCGGTGGCCTTGTCGGTAACGACGCGAGCACCAGTAAGCTCGGAGAACTCCTGGAAAGCCTCGTACAGGGAGTTATCATCGACAGCCCAGGCAAGAGAGCCAACGAAGAGGGTCGAGCTCTGCTCAGAGGCATCGGTGCGAGCCTTCTTGCCGGGAATGACAGGGTCGTCAAGGGCCTTGCGCTTCTTGGAGGGCTCCTCGGTCTTGGCCTCTGCCTCTGATGCTTCCTTAGAGTCAGAGGAGTCTTCCTCATCAGAATCAGAGTCGGAGTCGGACGAGTCGGAGGTCTTCTGGCGGGGCACCGTTAGTGGATGTTGGGATAGAGAACGGTGTCCATGTTACTTACAGCCGCGGCCTTCTTCTCGGTCTTCTCGTCCTCAGAAGAGTCGGAGTCGTCAGAGTCCTCCTCGGAATCGTCGCTGTCAGAGGACTCAGCCTTCTTAGCAGCGCCGTTAGTCTTGGCCTTGGGGGCCTCCTCCTCAGAGTCGGAAGAGTCGTCAGAATCAGAAGAGTCAGAAGACTCGGCCTTCTTGGCGGCCTTGGGGGCAGCCTTCTTGACAGGCTTCTCCTCCTCAGAGTCGGAAGAGTCGCTGGAAGCCTCGGCCTCGGACTCGGAAGAGTCAGAGTCCTCCTCTTCGCTGCTGTCGGAAGAGTCGGACTCAGGCTCGACGACCTTCTTGGTCTTCTTGGAAGACTTCTCCTTGGAGGCAGCCTCCTTGGCGACGGCCTTGGACTTGGCCTTGGGGCTCTCAGAAGCCTTGGCGACGCCGGCGTTCTTCACCTTGGTGATAGGGTCAGCGGCCTTGCTGCCCTTGGTGGTAGACTTGGTCTTGCCCATTTTGAAGGTGTGAAGAAATTGTGAAGTCAAGGGGTATAAGGGAGGAAGGGAGAGGGATTGAGAAGCTGGAAAAAGCGAGAAAGGGAGACTTTTTTTCCAGAGCGAGGTTGCGCGAGGGAAAACTTCTCTGTAGCCTCGAGGTGGGAGCTTGACTTTTATGGCAAGGGTCTGGTGGTTGGGGCGAAGGGTCTTTGCGACAGAGATTTTTTTTTGCGATTTGCCAACTTTTCAGCGGGGCGGTCCCTCGACCGGTACGGGCGGTGAGCGAGGGGACTGCGTGGAAGTGGGTCAGAAGATACGTACCGGAAAGCCGCAGCCGAGTCGAGCAGTGCGTGCCTGGAGCCTGCGAATTAAGGCTCCCGGAATCCGGCTGACCTCTGGCTGTCGCCAGGTTCCTCCAATCCCGACAGCCATTCCAAACCCGGCCCCTCGAGACCGACATCACGAACCACAAGCTCGACCTCACGCCGCATAACCCCCGACTGCGGTGACCCCGTTTCGTCCGCCCCGAACATACGCATCTCAAGAAGAAAATCCCACTTTTCCAAATCGAATACAGCCGTCACGATGCCGACCCCCGAGTCTGAGATGTTCCTGGCGCAGAAGCCAAAGGTGGCCCCGACCTTCGACGGCGTCGACTACGACGACACCAAGGCATTCAAGCAGGCACAGGATGCCATCATTCGCGAGCAATGGGTTGGAGCCATGATGCTGCGTCTTGTCGGCGAGGAGTTGGGCAAGTGCTACAAGAAGGAGGGCGTCAACCACCTGGAGAAGTGCGGCCATCTGAGAGGTTAGTTGGACTCCTCCTCTGACGGGCTGGGGTCCCCAATTGCTGCCAGCCGGCGGAGATGGGCTTTTTCTTGATCGCCGGTTGCTGACAAGAAGGAACAGAAAAGTACTTGGAGCTGCTGAAGGAGAAGAAGGTCAAGGGCACATTGTTTGAGCAGCAAAACTACATCAGCAAGCAATAGACGACACCATGTTCTGTATGCGATGATGAGACGGGAGAGTTTGGGTGCTGACCAGGAGACGGTGCTCTAATATAGACTTCTTTCTACATCAGAAAGGGGAACGCAGAGCCGAGGCCATGACGGTATCACGTCAATTGGCCAGCGCGTGATGAGCGATATGCCTCACGATATGTACAAATGAATCAAACAAGGCTTCCGGGATTATGCATCTATTAATTGTGTGTTTTCTTTTTGTCATTGTGGAATCTCCAGGCTTTCTGTTTTAAAGGATTGGTGCGAAATGGCCCATCAACAATCCAATTGATCTCGTCCAATTGCCGGAGCGCCCAAGTTCGTTAGACAGTACCCGAATCGAGGTTGAAGCTCTATGAGCACCAGCGAGCCTACGCAGCCTTCCATGTCAAGTACAGTGCGCAACAGGCGCGTCCCGCCCGCCCCAGAATTTTTCCACTGCACCCCAAGCTCAAGCTCATGCATCCTGCAACACCACCATAGCCAACGTGATCTTCTCGACGACGGCATACGGATCGCACCATCTTGTCGTGCCCGTTCAACACCATAAAAAGGAAAATGATTTGCAGAACATGCCTGCGGCGAGCTTCGGCTCTGCCTCGCCTCCCGGCCCCGAGGGCTGCCGCCGCCGTCCTCGCCATCAGACCCTTCTCCCTATCCGCGCCCTCAAGAAACGCAGCGGTGGCAGCAGCAGCCGACAACGGGACCAAGACGAAAGCGACGGACGCCCACCCGAATCTCTCAAACCTCAAGAGCGACGCGCCGCCGCCCAAGCCCAAGCCCATCTCCTCGTGCCCCGCCGGGACCGTTCTCAACGGCCTGAACTACTTCAAGGCCCGGACGGACCCGGTCGCTCTTCCCGACGAGGAGTACCCCGAGTGGCTGTGGACGGTCCTGGAGTCCAAGAAGGAGGCCGTCGAGACCGCTGATGATCTCGCCGCTGAGATGTTCTGTACGTCAAGCACAGTCCCCGCCGCAGGCGAACAACCCTCGACATCACCATTATCATTCCCTTCTTATCGTTTACCCCCCCCCCCCCCGGATAAAAAAAGATCTCGTGCGATATTCATGCTAACTATCTTGCGAACGCATAGCCAAGTCCAAGAAGCAGCGAAAGGCCGCCGCCAAGCGTCAAAAGGCCCTCGAGGTCAAGCTCATGGCCGAAGGCGACCTCGAGGCCCTCGCACCCAAGGTCCCGCTGCCGCAGCAATCCATCAACCTGCCTGGTGAGAAGGGCGGCGACGTCGAGCACAACCTGCACGCGGCGACCAAGAGAGACGAGCTGCGCAAGGCGATGCGCCATGAGCGCAAGGCCAAGATCAAGGAGTCCAACTACCTCAAGTCCATGTAAGGAGGAGGCGGAACGTAGTATCGCGCAACAGGTGCTGCTGTGGTTCGTGCTGCCACCGTCGGCCGCCACAGCGTGCCTGGACCGGAGTTGTGTATCATAGGGAGTCAAGAGAAGGGGACTCTTGTACAATATCTACTGTCGGCGCCGCCGGCTTGTCATATCATCACTAGAAAAACATCACATCCTGAAGTAGAGCAAGACACGGCCTTTGTCAAACGCCTTGGCTTCTTTTTTTAGAGCTTGTTGGCTTAAACTTGGTAAATATACCCGGCCCGTGAAAAAGTATGCGTAGTACAGGCTTTTGTGGACGTTCAGGTCCCGTCTGAGCGTCACGGTATTGCCTGCTCTATTGGAACCTCGTATCATACAAACGTTCGCTGTTAGTCCTCGTCCTCCTCCTGTTCTCCGATAGACGCCTGCTTGAGCGACAGTTCTGCTCTTAGATCCTTCAGGCGAGCCTCTACACGGTTCCTCAGAATCTTGTTGGTTTGGCTCGATTTCTCTTGCTCCTTCTTCGCGATCTCGTTCTTCAGCTGCGCAATGTCCTCCCGCACAGCCTTGACCTCATCCAGCCGCTCCTTGTCGTCGTCATCGTCGTCATCGTCGTCGTCTTCATCCTCCTCGCTCGCGATTGACCCCTCGCCGTCACCACTATCCTGAGCATTGTGTGCGGGTGTGCCAGTGTTCATGGTCATGGGTGTAGCGGCCTCAAGTTGTGTTGCTGGTGTGCCAACTTCTGTTGTAGCCTGGTTCATCGCCTCTTCCTCGAAAGCAGCCATAAGCTCGGCCTCTAGATCATCGTCGTGCTCATCGAGTTCACCATCGTTATAGCCGTCAGCCGGGAAATAGCCGCTGTCGTCAGCCTCGCCGTCGGCGTCTTGCTCGTCATCGGAATATTCGTCGCCAGACTGCATCTTTCGGTCGTCGACAAGTTCGTATTTGGAGGACAATGCAGCCGAGTCGGCCTGCAGGAGCTTCTTAACCTCATTTTCCTTCAGCTCGATCTCCGAGCGACTAATAATCTTGGCGAATCTTTGGTTCGTGGCGTCGTGCATGGGTGGTGTCAGACCATGCGGCCACTTGAAGCCATGCTGGATTATTGCGGGCAACGGCGCCTTCTTTGCTTCCTCTTCACTGCGTACTTGCTGGAAGACCAGGAGCATGTGGCAAATATCTGCGGACTTCATCAAGGTTTTTCGATCCCAAGACTTCATGCCCTCGGTGATGGTGGGCAACTCCACCATGACCGCGGCGTAGGGCTGCCCCTTCACCACCACCATGGCGCGCCGGTTCTCCTCCTCGAAGAATTTCATCAGGATATCCGCGCCGCCATCCTTCCTAGGGACGCCGACCTTCCCTTCCTCGATGCATTTCCTGACGTATTCGCAGTGTTCACCGGGCATCATGCGCAAGATGAACTGCTCCTCGATTGTGGGGTCCTTCTCCTGGTCGCTAGCCTCGGAGTCGTAACCATCACCGGGCGGGTGTACAGGCGGTTTGCCTTTTGACTTGACGACGATATGTCCGGTTCTAGGCGTTGACACAGTCGGCGTTTTCAAGAGCTTAATCTTCTTCGACGGCTGGCTTCCACCATCGCCGTCGTCGTCTTGTTCCCGCTTCTTGGACTCGATGAGCTTGCTTGTAGGCTTGGGTTGTCGTCCAGCTTTCGTCTTGGAGGGGGTAGGCGCCGCGGGCCCAGCTGGTGTCGGCGGTTGTGACGACTTTAGCTTAATCTTCATGGATGAGGATGGAGTGGAGGCCGATGGCGTCGCGCCGTTCTGTTCGCTGAACGATGGTTGTCGCGAGCCTACGCTGAGCTTCAGCTTCGGCCGCGGCGGCGGAGCACTGATCTCTGGCATTTTTTGGAATTGTCCGTAGATGTTTCGAACTCCGTTCGCGACTTCTTTGGAGTTAGTGACGGTTTGGCTGGTTTGCTCTTTAACGAGCGTCAGGGAAGGGTCTCGAATCCAAAGAGCCAGGCGCGCCTCGGTCGTCGCGGGGGGGGTGATTATGTGGAGCGCATGCGGATATCTTGAGTGGCAGCAACTGGCAGTAAATTGATGCTTCGTCTGACAAGGCTTTCTATTGGAGATTCAGGGGGAAATTAAGCGCGAGGGTTCGCAGGTAAATGGTGGCAGGTAAAGAAAGCTATTGGAGGCAAGAGCCAGGCTGCAAAGCGAGGTGGCGGCTCATGGTGCTTGGACAGGAACCTCTCACCCTACCTAGGTGCTTAGGAAGGTAGGAGGTACTTTTTTCGGGGGGGGGGGGGGGGGGGGGGGGGGGGGGGGGGGGGGGGGGGGGGGGGGGGGGGGGGGGTCCAACAGCCTTGCAGGTCGCGTGTTGTAAAGTTTAGCGTGACAAGCCCATCTCCACCACGTGTACATCGCACGGACGCTATTCTATTACCAGCAGCACCAACTGACAACAAAGCTTAGTGGCAAACGGAAAGCGATTTAAACTGTACATACGTAACTCATCATGTTGAATGACTGCTGCCCTCTTTGTTTGGTCCAGGCTGGTCCATGGATGATATAGGTTATTTGCTGGAAATTACACTCGGTACTGTAACTCTCAATCATCAATGCGCTTTGTTCCGGTTATGAGAGCCAGGCCGACCCCGGCCCCGTATTGGTTCGAGTTGTCAACATACCGAACATGCTTTCAGATGGCTCGGGAATTACTTGAGATATCAAACACTTTATTGTCAATCAACATCAGTATTAGGCTAGTGAGCTTACAGGGATCAATAGGCCAATCTAGGTGTATTCAAGCACTTTTTACAGGCAACCGAGACATTGATAGTCTGTCGTAGATGTTGTTCAGATTAGGTCTCAACGTGGGACATTCGCAGAGAGCAGCACATCCCGGCGGAATAGGCCCCAGGCACCACATGTGAGTCCAAGGTTTCCGAAGCGTATTGTTTGGTGGCTACACGTTCAACATCGACACCCGATAGTTGAACTTGCACTTCCAAGGCCAAGAGAAATTAGACACATGTCTAGAATGAGGACTTGCGACGTTCCATTCTGAATAGAATAGAATTCGTCATCTCGGCTTCGCGGTCATCACTCTCTATCTAGGCTAATACACATTATGGACAAAGAGAAACCAGCCGCACCCCCAAACAGCCACTGTGCCTCCCTAACGCTATTCATGCAATCATTTCTGGAGCCCTCTCTACAGTACAGTAACTGCGACAGCTGCTACCATAGCACTTAGAAGAGCCGCAACGTAGCCACCCTGGGTCGTTCTGCATCCCGCAGAGTCAGGGTTGAATACGGTTGGGGCGGTTGTCACCGCAAAGAGCCCGCCAGTGGGCGCCACAGCGTTGGCTGCTGTGGCAAGCACCATCGACGTCATCAAAGAGGATGGCAGGGTAATTATGGGACCGGGAGGACGGACGGTAGTCGCATCCCCGAATACAAGTTGTGGTTGAGCGGTTGGCTGGCTAGCTGACGTTGACCCACTGGACACCGAGGTAACGGAGCTGTTGCTGCTGAAACTAGCCGTGGAACTAGCCGCGGAACTATTTCCGGAGTTGGATCCGCTATCACCCTCGCCACCGCTCACATTTCCACTAGGCGTCGGCATCGGCGTCGGCGTCGGCGTCGGCGTCATCATGGATTCACCAGACTTGATCGGGTTCAAGGGCGTGAGGTCAGTAGGCGAAGGTCCGTTCGAGGGCAGGCTGTCGCTCGACCCAGCTGCTGGGGCGGGAACAGGGGACTGGGGTTGAGGGGAAGCGACGGAAACCCCGGTTGAGGCAACCTCAGGGGCCTCTGCGATAGGTGTGACACTGCTGAGGGTACTTTCAGAGGACAATGCTTCAGTAGGAGCAGGAGCAGGAGCAGGAGCAACAGCCGCCGGCTCAGTGACCGAGACGGCTGGCAGAATAGCGGGAGTGCTCGTGTTCGTTTGCGGAACAGTCGGGGTGCTGGTGTTCAGCTGAGGAGCAGTAATCGGGGCGCTGGTGTTGAGCTGAGGAGCAGTAATCGGAGCACTGGTGTTAA
>MU846008.1:6953-77341 GCA_030867225.1 Colletotrichum caudatum | reverse complement strand
TCAGCCTTCTCCGGGTTGGCCTTGTCGGGGTTGGCTTTATCGGGGTTCGTCTTGTCGGGGTTAGCCTTCTCAGGGTCAGCCTTGTCGGGGTTGGCCTTGTCGGGAGTAGGCTTCTTGGAAGCAGGCGTCTCGGAAGTAGACTGAGCTGGGGCTGCCTCAGTAGACGTAGCCTGGACAGAAGTAGATGTGGTGGAGGCAGCCTCTGCAGCAACAAAGTTGGCGGGGAGGGCGTCGGCTGGCAGAGCGCCAGAGTACACGACCTTGGGAGGGCCGGCTGCCGCAGTCGAGTACTGAGGCTGGGCGCCAGGAAGCGCCTGAACAACAGGCTGATGGGTAAGCTGGATGATCTGGAACGGCTCGGATATGACGACGGCCTCGGCGGAGTCGGTGATCATGATGGCAAAGCTCTCGAAGGCTGTGATGGAAGAGCTCGGGCTCCAGTTCAGGCGGCCGACGTTGTCGATTTGCACTGCAAGGTTTGTCAGTCTCGAGGTTGCATGTCAGAACAGAGAGGCAGGTCTTACCTCCAATCTTCTCAGCCACGACGGACAGGTCTGTCTTGCCGCTGGGGACGAGGTTGATGTTGATGGGCGCCTTGAGACCTGCTGTCTGCCATTCGATCTCGAACCGCTTGTTGGGCATCAGGACGTCTCCTCCCCTGGGCTTCGAGATTTGCGCATCACAAAGGGCAGCGCCCAGCAACAGCGCTAGTGACTTTGCGAACCGCATTGCGTCTTTGAATTAGTCGTTGAAAATAAGAGGGTGTCGAGCCTATAGTCCACCAAGATCGAGTGCCCAAAATTGAACCGAACGATGAATGAAAAGAGTGAAAAAGATTGCCAACTAAGGCTCGCGGGTATCGAGCTCGAATGAGTGTAACGAATGGACCGGCTTGAAAAGAAGCTGACCTGCAGACCGTATAGAAGAGAAGGCGAAACAAATGAAGGGATTCCGAAAAAGACCGGTAGGAAACAGAATCGAAGGGGAACTGCAAAAACAACAACAACAACAATAACGGAACAAGAAGGGAAGAGAAGAGAAACAGAGGATCGGACGACGAGGCAGACCGGAGGAGCAATCAGGGGCGACAGCATCCAGAGCATTCCCCATTCGGATATACGCCGTTTTGATAATGGGTCATACTCCGTACTCTGCTTCCTTAAGTCAACCCGACAAGGATAGGGGGGAGGGGTACGCGGTTCTTCGTAAGAGGTTTCCCCAGAACGCCAACCCAAAGCCAGGAGTAAAGGCTGGGCAGGGGTTCTGGGGGCGTCTCATCTGTCGTCCACGCACGCCACTACGGGATGGGGTCGTCAGCAGCGGATTTTGCACCATGGAGTGGGCCAGGCCAGGGCATCAACAGCATCGCCCCGATGCATAAGAGGCATCACAATCGACGGCACTAGCCACTCGGGGCCAGGCTGATCACTCGCGTAGATGCGAAACACCCTGATGAGGGGCGGCGATAGATGCTGAAGTAGAGGATTTCGCAATAGAGGTGGCCTCGCAAGTACCGGGAGAGATTACTTCGTCGACTCCTTGCTCGGCTAGGCGCCATCTCCACCGTTCACTCAAACAGTAGTAGCATGACGCATTCATGCCGCATTGTGCAAAAAGCTCGTTCTGGTACGGAGTACTTCAATGTGATATCGACGGTTTCTCCGTCGTCCGTCGTCCGTCGTCCTTGCCCTTAGCTCCTCGGAGCTTCATCTTAGGGTTGTATTTAAGCATGAGATCTGCTAAGGAAGAAGCCTCGGACGGATCGACGCGGCCCATAGTGTCAGACGGTTGCTTTTTCGTCCAATCTCGGTGTGATGAACCCCTGGAGGGCCCATCTTGTCGAATACCTACGTAGTAGACGAATAGTCGAGAAGTTGGACGTCGGGAGGGTTGGAGAATTAGCGTGGTGGAAAAGCTGCAGCTGAGACACTGTTCCTGGGGTTGATCAAACCTAAAAAATTTGTCGGGAACCAAGCGAGGGCAAGGGGCCGTGTTAGGTCCTACTATGCGGGACCCTGCGAAACCACTAACACCGCCCACTGACCACTTCGCTATGCCAGGATCCTTGTATCACCCGTGTTTGACACCGTCACCCTCTCCTTCGGAGACTCAATCGCGTTCGTTGGGCTGCGTATGCAAGGGTGCCATCCGAGAATGACACCGTTTCACGCTATTCCTCCTCCTCTGGACGGACATCGTACGAACACAATCGGCCCCGCTAAGCAGCGACCATGCGGCTGATTGGCCGGTCGTAAGCGGCCGACATCCGACTGGACTGATGGAAATTGCAATGCGCCTGGGGCGACAGTTTCTCATGCATTCTGCGCCTGCCCAGATCGGTCAACTAGAGCTGCGTGATATGACGGTACAAAGCCAGCCCAGCAAGGGGTCTGCCTGTCATTACGGAAAGGGCGCCCACGTCATCGAGGATCAGTAAGCACAGATGAACTCGGCGGGCGACATTGGCGCTATAGAAAAGACCTGAGAAGGCCTGGTTCCATTCCAGTAATGAAGCAACTGCGAAGTACCGTACGACCCTTTGCACCTGTCAACGTAAAATCCATGACACTAGGTAAAACTAACTGTGAGCTTCGACCACATTCAGCCCATCCAGCCACCATTCCACCTAAATATACAGCCCGTCTTTGTCCGAGGCACGTCTACCAACCTTGTCTAGAACATGATCCAAAGCACCGCTGCCCACTTTACGCACCACCCTCGGACTGATTTCCTGGCGTGTTGGTACTCGACACGCCGTGGAAAGCGTCGCCAAAGGCGGAGTCCTCCATCTCCATGTTCATGTCAAGACCGTCTCCCATGGATGCACCATAACTAGCCATCGCGTCACCAGCAGAGTCGAGGTCGCCTAGAGAACTGAATCCACCAGGTGTTTGAGTCTCCGCCGGCGTTCCGGCGGCGGATGAAATCTTGACAGCTGGCTTGGGCTCATCACCCTCGGTCGCACCGGTGCTGGTGCCGGCACCGGCACCGGGGTCGGGCGATGTTCCCCCTTTAGGAACAACCACCCACTCCCCACTGCCGGTCCCTTGGTCAGGCGCGGTGGCAGGCGTATCCTTGGTAGAGTCTGTATTGCCCATTGTTACATCCTCTCCGGCGCCAGCAGAAGCGCCCACGGAAGCCTGAGTCTCAGTCTCCTCCGGAATAGTCGGCGGAATTGGTGCGGGCGAGGGAGCGTTGGCGTTGGCTGGGGTTCCGGCCGTAGAGTTGAGAGCAGACATGTGAGCTTGCGGCGTGGGAAAGTTGTTCAGCGGAGTGGAGTTGGCAGAGAACCCGGTATGCATCTCATCCAGGAGTCCTGCCGCAGTGCCACCCATGTCGATATCCGAATCACCCACCATCACCCCGCTATGAGTAGAGCCAGCCTGGGATGGCCGTCGCGATCCCAAAGCACCCGCATCTATGCCAGCCGCTGGCGGGAGAGAGCTTGCCATCGGCGGGACGGGCGAGGGCTCCTTGACGGGCTCCGGAGCAGGCTCCTGGAATCCGCCGTCTTGTATCCGGTGGACATTGTGAAGGGCTTCGATTTGTCGGCCGAGGTTGGCTTCGACCTGGGCCACAATCTCATCCACCTTCTTGTTGTGCTTTTGCGACCATGCGCCAGAGTTATCGTCCGAGTCTGTGTAGTGACCCTCGATGCGCCACGGCTCTGGGCCATGCTCCTGGATAGAGTTCTTGATGTCCTTCTCGGCATCCACGAACACCGAGCTCGCCCTTAGGCTAGCCAGGTTTCCCGCATGCTCCGCCTTCATCTTCTCCATCTCGGCCTTTGTCGCGTCAAGATGCTCCTGGACCCTCTTCCTAAACTCGTCGGCCAGCCCAGGCTCTAGCCGCCCAACGTACGGCTTCTGAGGTGGTTCAGTGAGCGCATCCGCACTTTGTGCAGAGAAGATGCCGTCAGTCAGAGACGCCAGTTCACCCTTGAGCCCAAGACCGAGATCAGGAGGTACGATCTGGCTGAGACCGTAAGGGGAAGACACAATCTCCTCCATCCACTCGTGATTTTGCTGGTACCGCGCAAAAGAAATGTCTCTTGGGGTCAAGTGATCAAATAGATCCTTCTCCAGCTCCTCGTCGTCATGCAGAGCCTCAGCATGAGCGAGAGCTTGTTGGTGTTGTTGGGCTTGAGCCTGCGCCTGCGCTTGTTGGCGACCTCGGCGACCCTGGGGACCAGTTGGAGGATAGGCCATCTGCTGCGGAATACGCCGCGATTGCGCGGGCGGGTTATACAGCTGTGGTCGTCCACCGTTACGGGGAAACTGGATTTGGGGCCAGCTGGCGCGATCCGAAAGCATGAAATCCTTGCGGGCAATCTGACCGCACTTCTGAAGGTGATTGCGAGTCGCCATAATATGCTGTGTTTCTTGAGAGACGGGGATCAGATTGACCGGGACGCGATCAGGAGGGTCCGAAGGACCGTAATGCACGATCCAGAGACTGATATCCGGCTGTGGCGCATTCATCACCCCAGTCTGCGAAGGCACAAGGCGGAATCTGCGACGCGCATGCATCGCAACCTGCTCGCCAGGAATGAATCCGGATTTAACGTAATGAATCTCGAGAGACTGCAACGATGGTCAGTTTTACTGTAACAACAAGGCAGCGAGATGCGTACAAGTCCATTCCCAACATCTTGTCTATGGTATTGCTCTGGGCCCCAAATCATTCCATCACTGGCGAAATTCGTTCCGAGTCTCTTGAGGGGTTGCCATGTGAGATAAACTTGGCCGTCGCGGGGTCGATCGAGGTAGGTCCAGAAGAATGGAGCCTTGTCTTTCGCGACTTGAGGTGCGGCCATCAGCCATTTCGTGACTTGGTTCAAATCGACGCGTGCCTGGTCGGCATAGTGGTTGGCAGATATGAGATGGGCGTGGTTAAGCTACAGAATCATAAGCGACTGGTGCATTTGTGGCGGGCCAATGGTGCAGCTACTGACCAGCTCCTGATCAATTCCATCACTCGGGTCCTGCGCCATGGTGGATCGCGGTCAAGGGCGCAGGGTTTTGTCAGGTGGGTGGTGCTGACGCGTATTGCCCTGGCAGCGGATGGCAGTCAAGTGTTGCCGCAAAGTGGCTTCGTGGTGGGGAGAATGGCGATCGTGGAATAGACTCGACGTGCGATGTCGCGACTAATTGGAAGGCTGCGTTGATGGATGTTGGTAGGTCGATTCGCGATCCCCAAATTTGTCGCGACGAGGCTACGGTGCCTGAGAGGACGCTGATTATTCCACAGCCAATCAAAGATGCTCAAAGAACATGGCCGTGCGCGCACGCTCCTTATCTAGGTGGGTACTCAGCGATTAAGCTTAGTCATCCACGGTATTCCCGCGTTTTAGTCCTGATTGTCTTGGGTCCTCCTCCTCCTCCTCCTCCTCCTCCTCCTCTAGCTACCTACCTAGGTAGTGAGTGACCTGAGCGGTGCGCCGAGAATACCGGCAAGAGCAAAAGTCATGCAGGCATAAACCTCATATAGAAGGTTATGTATAGTTCTCAACCCTGTCCCGACGCCGAAACAAATGGTGCGATTCGATATGGGGCTGAGGGAGATCAGCGGCCAACATCAACATTTGGTATCAATAGCTTGAGTGCAAAAGTCACATCTGCAGGCAGTAGTGTCCTTTATCATTGTTCGTTTCTTTGGAAATTATGTGGAATCGGTTCATTTCATTCCCCTGGCACCATTATACCAGATATCATAGCGTGCCCTTTCCTAAATCTACTCATAACCCATCCAGAAACCTTTTATGCGTTGTAGTTGGAAGCAGAAACATTGCCTCCACGGCCAGTCCAGTTCACGTGGACACTGGAATCTCCCTGCTTGTATTTGGACTCGGCATCCGCATCGAACAGGAAAGTGTGAGCACCGAAGTAGTCACGCTGAGCCTGGAGAAGGTTGGCGGGCAGCTTCTTGGTGCGGTAGCCGTCAAACCAGGACAGGGCGGTGGAGAAGGCCGGGGTTGGGATGCCAAGAAGAGCGGCCTTGGAGACGACGTCTCTCCAGCCAGGCTGGGCAGTGTGGATAGCCTTGTTGAAGAAGTCGTCGAAGAGGAGGTTCTCGAGGTCGGGGTTGTTGCGGTAGGCGTTGGTGATGTCCTTGAGGAAGACAGAGCGGATGATGCAGCCACCGCGCCACATGAGGGCGATGGAGGGCTTGTTCAGCTTCCAGCCGTACTCCTTAGCAGCCTAGAGAACATGATTGTCAGTGCGCAAGTTTTGACAGAAGACACGGGTTGTAGCTACATACCTCCTGCATGAGCATGAAGCCCTGGGCGTATGAGACGATCTTAGAAGCGTACAGAGCCTGCTCGAGGTCGTCGATGAACTGCTCCTTGTTTCCCTCGAACTTGTTGTTGCGGCCAACGTAAGAAAGAAGGGTAGAGGCCTTGGTGCGCTCCTCCTTGATGGCGGACAGGCAGCGAGAAAGGACAGCCTCGGCGATGAGGGTGACAGGCATGCCAAGGTCAAGAGCGTTGACAGCAGTCCACTTGCCGGTACCCTTCTGACCAGCCTTGTCGAGAATCTTCTCAACGAGGGCAACACCGTCGTCGTCGTTGAAGTACATGATGTCACGGGTAATCTCAATCAGGAAAGAGTCCAAGACACCCTTGTTCCACTTAGCGAAGACATCACCGATCTCCTTGCTGGAGAGGCCGAGACCGCGCTTCATAATGTCGTAGGCCTAGAGCAAATTAGCAGCGGTTGCGAAGGCTGGATCTCAGTGACACAAACCTCACAGATGAGCTGCATGTCACCGTACTCGATACCGTTGTGGACCATCTTGACGTAGTGGCCAGCGCCCTCGTCACCGACCCAGTCGCAGCAGGGCTCGTTGTCGCTCTTGGCACTGATGGACTGGAAGAGGTCCTTGAGGTAAGGCCAAGCCTCCTCGTTACCGCCGGGCATCAGAGAGGGGCCGTAGCGGGCACCCTCCTCACCACCAGACACACCGGAACCAACAAAGCGGATTCCCTTGGAGGCGCAGTACTTGGTGCGGCGGTTGGAGTCAGGGAAGTGAGAGTTACCACCATCAATGATGATATCGCCCTGCTCGAGGAGGGGGATGAGAGTCTCGATGTAGTCATCGACGGCCTTGCCGGCCTGGACGAGCAGCATGACACGGCGGGGGCTCTTGAGCTTGGAAACAAACTCCTCAATAGAGTGAGCACCGACAATGGACTTGCCCTTGGCCTCATTGGCGAGGAACTTGTCGACCTTTGAGACAGTACGGTTGAAGGCAGCGATGGTGAAACCGTGCTATACGCATCGTCAGCAACCTGCGGGTGACTTGACAGGGTCTATTGGGGTCTACGGACGTCGGCAGCGTTCAGGATAATGCTACGTTGAGGGTTAGAATACAGTTCGCATTGCAGTGGGTTGGAGGACAAGGGACTTACTTCTGACCCATGACGGCCAGGCCGATGAGGCCCATATCAGCGCTGTGGTAAATCGTCAGCTTCGATGCTCAGGGGCAGCAGGTAGAAATCAGCTGCGCGAAAACAACGGAACGGAGCGGGCGGGACCTCGGAGCAGGCACAACGCCAGCCACAATGTTGGCCAGACGAGCGCTGCATTGCGAGTATGAGCACAGTATTGTGTCGAGGTTGAGCAGGAGGAGCAAGTAGCTGGAGGCCAACATCCACTGACACCTCCCGTGAGCCCGCACCAGGGCCAAAACATCACGGCGGACGCCAACTTGCGCGATTTGGCAGTTATCGTAGTCAACGCCGTGAGCATTGGAGGCCGGGAGCGGGGTGGTGGGGTAATTGGCTTTCGAGCGAAGAGGGGTTGGAAGCAGACGAAAACTACTTACACAGGTCCAGACATGATGAAAGATGTGTCGGTGGTGATGCGTTTGGGGGGGGGGGTTTTTTTGATGGAGGAGAGGTTCAGACACGCGATTCCTCGAAGACTGCGGGAGTGTCGAGTTATTTATCTGTAGGGAATGTGTCAAGAAGGAGACCAGAAGCTGGAGCTTTCGTCAACCCGGACGAAGTTTGTAGGGGGAGGGTCGACGGAGGGGTAGGATGGGAGGGGGGTTTGCGTTAGTGGCAGGGGCCACCCTGACAAGCGCCAAATGTGCACACACTCGTCCCGGTCAACCAGTCCATTGCTTCCCACCAAGCTGCACCAAGCTGCCCGGTGCTTCGCCAGTCGGCAACTGACTTCAACTCATTTTTTTTCGCCTCTGGGGGTGCGAATGGGGGGCAGGGACAAAGACCGGGTAGAAAGCGGAGACTAAATGGCGTCTGCGACGACCGACAGGGCTGCTTTGACGGCAAGCCTGGCTTGCAATGATTGGCTTTGTTGGCAGGACAGAACCATAGCTTACTCATGGATCACAGTTCCAGCACTTCCGTACCGATGTCTGTGTACAAAAAGAAGGGGGGACATATACATCACCACCCCAACATTGAGCTCCATCAAGGCCCTCACCCTCACTTCCAATTGGACGGCTTATCATGGAGGGGCAGATTATGACGATAGCCTCCTGCTACCTCGTGTTTCCCGCTCTGTCCAGCTTCTTCTCGGCGTTTGCTGTGGTCAGCTCGAGCAGGATCTCTCTTCTAGCTCACTCTCACTCTCTCTCTCTCTCTCTCTCTCTCTCTCTCTCTCTGTATGTAAGACAGAAGCAAATCCAGTTGTCGCAGAATGTTGACTCAGACACGGTACAATATCGAGCACCTCCGTGTGCTTACAGTAGCGACTCCCGAGGTAGGCACCACGGTTAACGCATTGTGAAATAGCCTGGCCCGCGCGGCGGATGGCAGCCCAGCAACGACCATCATACTTGCTCCACGTCGGCGGTGTTTTAGTCAAGCAGCGCGCCAGCCTGACGCAGCCCGTCGTGCAAAAAGGCGCTTCTGGATCCGTCCAGTTGTGGTCCGATTCGGCGATAGGCACCCCTTCCCATTGGTGGTTGCGGGTGTGTCTCACACTCTGGTTGTTCCAGAGAGAGAGGTGCGACTACGGTATTCAAACTCGGTGCGTCAGACCCTGACGTTTCGCAACACATGGTCGCGGAGGAAGACGATGCGCTCGGTCTAACAGGGCGCGGGGGTTCTAGCTAGTTGGCAATGCTAATCTGCATGCTGCCTGCCTAGCGGCATATATTATCTCCCTCCTAACGGAACTCCGGTATTCGCTCCTTCGCAGTTCGCTTCGCTTTGCTCGCTTCTGAACTCAACTATCGTGGGGGGCAGGGGGGCCCAAGGGGATGGTGTCTGACTGATGGTATCCGTCTGTTTGATCTCAATAGGTATACTCGAGAGCCGCCCTGCACGACCCAACATGTGCCTCAAGCCAAGAACCGCATTGGAGGCCATGCCGTCTCTTCAGCTCTTCAGCATGAACGGCCGCCTTGCACCGGGCGAGGTCTATCAGCAAAGCTCCAAAGCAACTCCGGATGCCCAGACGAATATCTCGCTGTCACGGTTCGTCCAAGAGCGCGCCTCCGGCCTTTCTCCCGGACGCGAAAAAACCACGGACGAAGGATGCATCTCGTTACCACCAGTTCACCTGAGCAACAGGTGAATAAGTCAGCGAGAGAGAGATAATGCATGCACCTCGCGGTTACTTTCCCCAGTCGGGCCCAACCAGACCGAAGCTGGCCGGAAGAAACCCCTCTTAACCAACCATGCTGGTCAAATTGATCATGTTCGTTAAGACCCACACCCTCAGCAGAAGGGGGACAGAAAATATCGCACCTCGGTCTCCAAGGTACCTCAAGGTGTGGACGGAGGTAGACAGCAACAGTTCCGCTGGTTGCTCACAAAGCGACAAACCTGGCTCTGACATGGGAAAAACGAGGGGCAGCCTCAATCCCAGTGGGGGGTAAATCGCCGCCTTCGGGCCTTGGGTTGGCCGCACGACCCGGAGTTGTCGGTTGCGAACTCCGCTAGAGCTCCGCTGTAAATCCACGCACATTGTTGATTGGTATGGACCCAAGTGTGGGAAAACACAGCGTCGATGGCCATGATGTCAGCCGGCGGTGTAACAAACGAATAACTGCATCAACACTTATCCACCATGTCCGTATGGGTGTGGTCGACGAATAAAAAGTAGATGATGCAGAAAACGGAACGCAATGGTAGAATTCCGGTGGTGACAACCCAGCAAAACGAAGCAACAGGGCCGACGCCAAATGCCTCAATACGGAAATACCGTCCTGGTTTTTCGCCTTTGACTGTACGGAGGACCTCGGGATTGGTCGGGCTTATATAAGCAATATTGTTTAACGATGCGGTACCTACGTAGTAGTAGTAGGTGGGTGCGTCTATGTAGCAGAACCACTAATTGCACGTGACCGTATCGGACTTAAGCACTAGCCACATTGGCTCTACGCCGTCGCCGAGGCTTAAGGCACCATCGTCACATTTTCTCCGATTCCATCACGAAATCACCATCTCTGCATCCGCGCCAGCACCGTCTATCAGCACGTCGCGCCGTCGGCAATAGCAACCAACAAAGGAGATCTTGACTTCTTTGAGCGGGAAATCCCAGGCTCAGAGGTACGTTGCCACAAAGAACGCTTCCAAGCCAGCCCACGCGACTTGCCCCAAAGAAAAAAAATATCGTCCTTGAAATCCGCAGTTCATTCATCATGGCATACCCGCCCCCTCCAGGTACCTCAAGCGGGCCCTCAATCGGCAACCCGCCCTCTCACCCATCCCTGCCCGCACGGCCGCCCCCGTCCAAGACCTCCGGCGGCTTCAAGCCTGCCTTCAAACCCGCTTTCGGCGCAGCACCCTCCCCGGCAGCACCCACCTACTCGAGCGCACCAAGCTACGCGCCCGCGCCCGCCGCCAGCTATGGCGCCTCCTACCAGTCCTACCCGCAACACTCCTCTCCCGCGGTAGGCGGCGCCGGGCCCTATCAGGCACCGCCCTCCTCATACACCCAATACCCACAGGCCGGCGCCGGCGCCGGTGCCGGTGCCGGCTACGGTCAGGCCACGAGCTATAATGCGCCGCCCTCCACGTACGGCGCCGCGCCGCAGATCCGCAACCCTTTCCCGATCCCCGGCAGCGCCACCGACTACGACCCCGACATGGCGATGCAGATAGCCCAGTGGCAGAGCGCATACAGCTCCCGGGACGCGATGACAAGCAGAGACGCCGTCGGCGTTCCCGGCGGCGGCCGCGGCGCACCGGCGACGGGCGGCTCCGCGGTAACCCCCTCTGCAGTGCCCGATCCTGCAGCAGTCGCCGCGGCGGCAGCTGCGGCGAACCAGCCCCCGGAGCGTAAGAAGACCGTCGTCCGAGAGGGCGGCGGCAAGAAGTGGACGGACGAGACCCTCACCGAGTGGGACCCGAGCCACCTGCGCCTGTTCGTCGGCAACCTCGCGGGCGAGGTGACGGACGAGTCCCTCCTAAAGGCCTTTGCGCGGTGGAAATCCGTGCAAAAGGCGCGCGTCATCCGCGACAAGCGCACCGCCAAGTCAAAGGGCTACGGCTTCGTGTCCTTCAGCGACGCCGACGACTTCTTCCAGGCCGCCAAGGAGATGAACGGCAAGTACATCCAGAGCCACCCCGTCACCGTCCGCAAGGCCAACACGGAGATCAAGATCACCAATGTCAAGGACAAGGACCACCACAACAACCGCAAGAACAAGAACAAGAAGCACTCCGGCAACGGCGGCGGTGGCGGGAACAAGCACGCCGGCGAGGGTACCGGATACGAGCCCCACCTCGGCCCCGTGCACAGCCACGGCGTCACCAAGCCCGGGCAGAAGACCAAGAACGGTCTCAAGCTGCTCGGGTGAACGTTTGCCTTCCGCCGGTACAGTGCATTTCTGTTTATTCGAGTAGACCTGGCGGGGAAGAGGGGGGGGGGGGGGGGGGGGGGGGGGGGGGGGGGGGGGGGGGGGGCGTTTTGGAGTTGGAGGTTCATCATACCCATTTTAATCATCGACACGTGACGCAAGAATACAAGCATCTCATCAGACTCGAACCCAAGTGATTGTAATGTTCGCATCCGTGGTTTGACCAAGCGTGTGAAGCCCGTTAGCCGGAGTGGCATGGTAAGCCGATAGGTATGGTATGTACGAGTGCCGGCCGTGCATTCCTTTCCCATGCCGGCTCCAGGCTTCACCGCGGCAAGTCCACGTCGGTCGAATAAGTTGCGCTGTGTACATGGCTCCCGAAATCGGCGCGCGGTTAACATACCCGATGTTCCTACACAAACTTGTTCGGACCCAGCATAAGCTCGTCTGGAACAGTAACCGAGGGCAAGGCCTCCGCACATTACCTAGGTAAGCGGGCAGAAGTGCCAATATCTTTTTCACTGAAAACTCCGAGCCCATCGTAAGCTGCCCCTTTGCGGAACCATGCGTGTAGTATCACGGGAGCTGTGGAGACTGTTTCGTTGGGACCATGTTAATATGCCATTTGGCGCAGTTCAGTGTGGCCATGGATTCAGTCGTAAGAAAGAGATTTGTTCCGGTCCAGGGACCAAGCCCATCCATTTTGGTTGGTTCATTTTCCTGCACAGGTTGGTCCAGGATTCGTCTCTTGTAGGTTGGTTGATCATGCTTGATATTCTCTATATATCTAACCTCTCCTAGGTATTACACCAAGATCATATCTCAGAATCCAGCGGTCTGGATCTCGACTCTGCTCTGCTCTGCCGCCAATGGTATATCCACCTCGTTATGCAACTCTTTCCTTTCGAACCCAAGACCTTTGCGGCTTCATGCTTAGAGAACCCGCGAGTATATAGCCTTTTTGCCGATTTCTCTCTCGGAGAGCTCGAGTCCCCCTTCCCAGACAAAGCCCATTGAACTCCTTGCCCGCCTCATCTGCCAAATCGGCAAGATGTGTTTTACACTTTCTGAAGAAAAAAGAAAAAGAATTGAAAAAGAAAATGTACAATTTGTTTGCCAGATCTCCCAAGCTGAATTTACAACAAAAGAGACGAGCACGTCCGAGAGGACGTACGTCTAGTTGTCGCGGTGAGCCCGGGCCGTTCGTGATTCTTGCGCCATGTGTTGCGGGTTGGGCAAAATATCACCGTCTGCAGTGACGAGATTGTCCTCGTAATCAGTACTGTTCCGCAGAAGGCCCGTTTCTTCGCCACCGTCGTCATTGTCGCTTCCGCTCGAAGACGAGCCGGAAGCAGTCTCCATATGACCACGCTGGACCTCCTTCTGGGCATCCTCGCGCATCTGAGTGATCTTGATATAGTTGTACGCAACGATGGCGCCCATTGTGGTGATAAGACCGACAAAGTTGATGGGCGTCAGGCGGTCGTTGAAAACGAGAGCGGCGGCGGAGATGGTGACAACCTCCTTGAAGATTCCGGCAATGGAGAGGGTGACAACCGAGGTGCGCTGCAGCAGAGCGAACTCGGAGGCGGTCATGAGGAAGGCGATGCAGCCGGGGAAGAGCAAGAACAGGGGGGTCGTGACAGCACCCCACTCGGCCACGAGGACCTTGAGGCCTTCGATGAGAGCCGGGATGCCTTCAACGGGAATGGCGATGACGATCAATGTCAAAAACATGACCGGCGCCAGGAAGAAAATGCTGGAAAAGGGGTTGGAGGTCGCGGGGTTGCGGAGCAAGAGAATCTGGGTCAGACCCCAGCGGAAACCGGAGAAAAAGGCGGCAGAGATGACGAGGATGAAGCCGCTGACCTTGAACTCGACTTCCCCCGAGACCATGAGAACGACACCAAGAGTCATTGTTGCAATGATGGCTACAAGACGCCAAGTAGGCTGCTCGAGCCGGAACAAGAAGGCAAAGATCAGAACGAACGCTAGAGAAGAGGATTTGCACATGGCTGGCCCATTCGTCAGTATTTGTCGGAAAACTCAGGCGGCGCAATCTACTTACTGTAAAAGGTGAGGGTAATGAACTTGAGTGAGGTGTTTCCCAAGCCGATATCAAGACCAGTCGCAGCACCGCAGGGCCCGATCCGCGTCAGGTAGAACATCTTGGTCATCAACGGCCGATCCGGCTCGGACTCGTGCCGCGAGCGGCCCAGGTCTGAGTTTCGCAGGCCATTTGTCGGGCGTAGTGAGGGTACTAAGAATAAGACCAAAGATGCGAGTGTGAACTGCACCAGCATGTGGCAAGCGGTCGTGAACAGGGGGAAAGCAAAATTGAGACGGTCTTGGTCGAACATCCATTTATTGTACTGCGGAGGTGGAGCGTCAGCATGCGTTTTGTTGCTGACGGGGGCAACAACAGAGGAACAGAACGAGGGGGGGGGGGGGGGGGGGGTTCAAGCTTACCAGCGAGATGCTGAGTGAAAAGAAGTACCACAGCAAGATCAGGACCACATTGGTGACAGACCTCCTGATAACGTTTTTGTCGGCCTCCTTCTTCTCCTCGGCTGAAATCTCTCCGCGGACGATTCTCTGGTCTAATCGCGTGTTGTTCCTCTTCTTCTTCTTCTTCCTGCTCTTGTCCTTTTTCGTCAGACCCATCTCCTCGTCGTCGTGGAGATCTTCGTCGGAGAAGCTGTCGTTTTCGGTGTCTTTGGAGGCCGACGGTGTTGCCCTGAAGTCCTCTTCCGATATCTTTGGTTCTTCGGACAGGTTCCCCTGAGTTCTCGACGGGGCCTTGTGGTGGTTGCTGGAGCCGGCGTTTTGCATGAGAGAACTGCGGCGCCGGCGGTGACCGGCCCCTTTCAGTGGCTCCATCTCGAATTCTTGTTCGACGACGGGGTCGCGCGAGCGGGCAGGGTCCTCGTTGTTGGTGTTGGCTAAGGTAGAGGCAGAGCCCAAATTCGAATATGTGTGGACAAGGTCAGTGGCAGCGACGACGTCTTGTGACCGGGGGTCATCAGGGGTCGCGGATATTGGCGATGTGATCGCGTGCCCAGGAGAGGGCGCGGTGGGCGGTGGGAGGAGCAAAGGTGACGGGCTCAGGAAGCGTCGGTTGGTAGCAGCAGTAGCGTGATCGTGGGAGGAAGACGGGAGGACGTCTTGGTGGTCAATGGGATCGGGGGAGGATGATGTAGCACTGGCAACAATAGAGGCAGAGGCGGACGGACTAGGGTCAGGAGGCAGCACATGCACGAGTGAGGATGAGGTCGAGTTGGACGGGGAGGAGGATCGGGGCATGATTTAATCTGGGAGGGATTCCACAACGGGGGTTCGCAAGTTGCTGGGGCTGGAGAGCATCTGGTAAGGCAAGGTCGGGTCGGGTCTGGTCCCGGTCCAGGTTCAGGTCTAGGTTAGGTAGTTTGGGTCCGGTTTACCGCAAGGTACGGCGGATGTTGCTTGCTCTCTGGCTCGCTCTCGCAGCCTGCGTCCTGCGCATCCGATTCTTGTGTCCACTCTGCACTGGGTAGTTGCTGGTGCTTGTGCCTGTGCCTGTGCCTGTGCCTGTGCCTGTCGGTGGGAATGAAAGAGAGAGTGAGAGAGGGGGGGCCGGGACGAGACAATGGGCACCGTTCATTTGCTGACGGGGCTTAGGTTGGCGGTGGTGCTTTGGCGTTTTGGTGGTGACGGGCTGGGCTGGGCCTTGCCTTGCCTTGGGTTCGGGACGAGAGGGAGGAGCATAGGTTCCAGGTCACGACGGTGAGGATCATTTCTACAGTTACCGTCAAGGAAGGTCAAGTGTCACGCCCACACGCTGATTTTCGTATGGACCAGGGTAGGAAGAGGGGAGGGGGGAGCATAGTAAATACGTACCTGCCTACCTACCTGTCTGTACCTATCTACTTACGTACCCAAAGGCACTAAGCACCTACCTATGATCTCGGTGGCTTAATCTCCCCGGTCCGTCGCTCCCTACTTATTTCTTCCTTTCTTGACTCGACTCGGTGTGTATTGGGAAGAAAGAAGAAACCACGGTGGTGATGCGATGGTTGCCCAGCTACAGACTACTACCTATTCGTAACTAGGCACATTAACAGAGTTCAGCACCAGTCAGTCCCCTTATCCATAGCATTTATTCCAACTCTATGCTAGGCGAGCGATACCTGCAGAAGCTTCTTCCACTAGGCACCTAGGTACCCAACCATACCGCCAATTGCCGCTGGCTTGGCTTGGCCTGCCAGGTCAATCTTGCCCAAAATGTGCAGTGTCCAATGTCTCTGCTTTTCCCTCCCAAGATGAAATGTGGATATCATCTTGGCGTGCCTCGTGGTGGAGACGGCTTGTGGGTAGCTGCCTCAAGAGTTCACTCGCTTGTTGCGGCGGTCAGGGTCGTCATCAGGGATAACCTTCCACATGGCTCCCTGTGGCATGCCAGCTCACCATCAAGATGCATCATGGATCCAACAGAGGCAAAGCAAACCCAATGCGACGGAGGGGGAGGAGGCGAATCATGAAAGCAAGGCAGGCGGTAAACGGCAACGGGACAGGCACCGCGGAACTTCCGGCCTTTCGGTCCCCGTCAACGCACGTATCGTATTGTATGTACCTAGGTAGGTACCCATTATTGTCAGGCAACTAGGGTGTTGGGTAAGGTACGATAGGTACGATAGGCAGCTAGCGTATCCGTCTGCATCATCATGGCCCCCACCCAGGGCCACTGTTGCTGGAAGTCTGAGGGAAGGAAATATCGGGTCTGTCCCTAGTCGCCAGGTTTGCAAACTCCATCAGATCTGGAGTCATGTGTGGCGACGTTGTTTGTGCCTTGACAGATTGTCACTCAGGTATCCGTACCTAGTGTACGGATAGAAGTAAGGTATTACTTAGCATGCGGGTGGGGTAGGTAGCTTTAACAGACGACAGAGTACCTTGCGCACTGAGGGTTCTGCACGAACAACGCATAGCGGCAATACTAGGAGGCCTCGATAGTGCTCTCATTCTTGAGTTCATCTCGGGATACGAATACACATTGTGTTTGCCTCGCTTTATGCTTCCACGCGGGCCACCACTAGTCTTTCTCCCCTTTTGTATGTCAAATTGAAATTATCTCCAAGTTGGCCAAGTTAGTTACAATGTGTCAGACTGGCTGACTGCTGCATTAACCTATACACTATTGTCGTGATATAAGCCGTAATTACGCAGTGGCAATTACAGATCCGCTTTTGTCATCACAGTTATGAGCCCGCTCTACCCTGGACCTCTGTGTGCCTTAATGGTATGCGCATGGTTATATTAGACACCCCCACAATTCCAGAGGGCCCAGGTTCGAGCACTGTTCGGGGCGATTTAAACCACCACCTAGACTTCGGCGAGATGTACCCGATTAGAAGGTTTTAAAGAGTGTGTACAGCCAGCCTTCCGACAAAGCAGCGTCGAAAGCCTGGGGGGTGTGTCGTGATATAAGCCGTAATTGCGCAGTGGCAATTACGGATCCGCTTTTGTCATCACAACTATATAGTACCTACATACTAATTACTAGGTACATAGATAGAGTAAGCTTACTGTGAAACAGAGCAGATGCATAACTCAAAATCGGATCAGATCACGGCACAAATATGAGCCTCATCCAAAGAAACAGTGGCTCAAGTTTCACATACGTGCGTCTAGCCATCCAGCCGCCGTCTGTCACACCCGGGGTCACAGGTTCTCTCCTCCACTTGGAAGCCTTTTTTTTCGTCAACCTTGCCGCAATATCACCATCCCGTCCACCAACCGTGCCCCCGTCCATCTCCATTTGCTTCTCGCATTGACTGACTCCAGAGCACGGCATCGTGTGCATGACGAGCTCTCGGCTACGTTTCTGGCCATGTGGTCCGGTCTCTCGGTGATCCAACCCACCCACCCAATGAACCAACCGCAACTCCTTTCCCACCGTCCCAACTCCCAACCAGACTTCACCGTGTCTTCCGAACCGGCTTCTCGGGCGGAGCCGCGACCCGCTGCCCAGCAAACACCAGCAAACAAATAGCTCTGTAGACCGCAAGTACCACATCGTTTAACAGCCTTTCGTTCGGTCATCGGCGCATGGAGCAAGGTAAACTACTTGACCAGCACATGTGTCCATATGAACCGTGATGCTGGAATTCACTCGGATCAATATAAGCCACTTACAAGCCAATTAACCTTGCCGCAACAGGACCCTTGTGATAGGTGGGTTGAGTGAGTCCATGGGATTCTCAGCAAAGGGGCCTTTTACTTCAGAGACGGATGTCCCTTGATAGGCAAACCCGGAGCAAGAAACATATCTAGTAGAACTAGGTAGAGAATTGAATTTAACCGAAAAAGACGTGTGCCGAGAAACAAGCAAGACCGGCCTTGTTTCCAAACTACCCGTTGCATTGTTCTGCACCTACACACACAGCACGCTTCTCTCTCGGACCGTCTCCGTTCACTAGAAGGTGTATCCCAGCCACCGTTCCCGCCTGCACACTAATTCCTCAAAGAGAATCACGTCTGGGCTGGGAAGGAGTAGTACAGACTGCGGGGAGCAGAGACCGAGGGCCTAGAAACGGAGGTTTTGATCAACAGGTGCAGCATTGACCACGCGCCACACCTGCCTCTCCGCAATGAAAGAGGGCAGAAAAGAAAAGAAAAAGGGAGGAGAGAAGAAGGGGCGGGTCGTGTCGGGTCGCTTGGCCTCTTGGTGCTGGAACCCGTTGAGTGGCTTCTGTCGCTCAGCCGGCGCCAACCAACCCAAACCCAACCTGTTAGATTACCGGTACGGATATAGGTAGGTACAGAACAAATGTGACCGGCTCACGCCCAGGCGAAACACCAGCCGAATTCCTGCCCAGCCTCCCATCGGTCGCCTCATTCGTCGCGCCACTGCATTCTTTCCTCTCAACTGTCATTTTCAAAATCCTCGATGACTCGAACAACGGTTGAGGGGGGGGATGATCGGACAAGAAATTACGTCGAACCCCGAATGGCACAGTTGCACAGGCTTCACCAATGATGTCAGGCGCCGTCATTCGTTACGCTAGCCCACGTATCCGTATACCGTACTCTGTCGATCGGATATTGCGTCTCAGACGAGAGAGAGGCGCGGTAGGTTCTTTCGCAAAACAAAAAACAAAAACCGGCCAGCAAACATCCATACGGAAAGATATCATTGGCGGAGGAAGAGTCCTCAATCTGATTCTGACTCAGCTCCGACAGGCTAGCTCTGCACATGCCTGTGCCTGGCCCAGCTCGGTTGTGGTCGCAGATCTAGAAACTTGCTGGGGAGAGCGCCCAACTCGGCATCACCACCGGGTCAAATTGATTTTGTTTCGGGGTGCTTTTCAAAATCAAGAACCCCCAATCAACCCGAGGCCAATGACACTGCAGTTGGCGCTTGGGGGAGGAATTTATTGCCCACCGTTCACAAGAGAACCCACGTCTTTGTCGGCGTTGTCATTGAGAGACAATAGTGACGAAACCGTCATTGACATTCGGTCTAACGGTGTCAATTCCACTCGCCGCCACACCCAGCCGCACATCGTGGCTTCCTGTCATCCAGCAATCGCCGGGGTTTACCCCTCTACCTTAGACCTAGAGCTTGACCTCAACCCCCCCTCCAGCTTCCATAGCCTTCGATCTCACCAAAGCAAGCCTGTCTGTATCTAGATAAGAACCAGCGGCTGCGAGCTCGATTGCCGAAATCGTCGAACGGAGAGCATCTGTTTATTAGAAAAGTGACGACTTTCCCTCCCCTCTTTTGTCTTAGACAATTCATAAGCCTCGTTCCATTGTTCCGACAGCCGACATCATGGCCCAGCAATGTTCGACGAGACATACTGCCTCCAGCCACTCCGGGTACCTACCCATTGAGGACTATGGCATGATTGGCAACATGCACACCTGTGCTCTCATTGGAATGAATGGCTCAGTTGATTTTATGTGCTGGTACGAAACATATCTTTGCTGCGTTATACCTGGTACACGTTCATGGCCGCCATCAGAATCGGCCGAGTGGTCGTTGCGTGGCCCTTTCCGCTCACATTACGCCCATTCCTTTTGTCACTCGCACTAATGGTGAGCTCGGCTGCTTCTACGTCGTGTTTGGAAGTCGGGATAAGCACGAGTGCCGATGGGACTTTCTCCGGGCCACCCGGTCACATCCGACTTGATGCCAGGCCAATGAGCTCTCTCCCCCTATGCATGTCGATGAAGCTCAACATCTAACTTAATTGTCCAGGCCGGACTTTGACTCGCCGAGTATATTTTGCCGACTTCTCGATAATGACAAGGGTGGCTTCTTCAGCATCTGCCCTCATCCGTCCAAGCAGTGTACCACTAAGTGAGCACAGAAGCCGTCGTTTGTGGAGACCTGTCTGAGTAACATTCAAAGGCAACAATATCTCCCGTCGTCCAACATTTTGCAGACCAGATATATTCACGATGACGGCGTCGTTGACCTTGTGGACTTCTTTCCTCGACCTAAGACCGCCACCGTCATGTCGACGAGTGCCCGCCAGACCGCGTTCCGCGATGCCATCCAGATTCAGGAGGAGCTCAAGAAATGGCTTGTCCGACGAGTCGATTGCATCCGTGGTCAGCTAGAGATGGGTGAGTCGAGCCCTTGCTTTACCCGGGGCTCAAGTATTCATTAATTTGCCATAGAAATCGAGATATTCCCAGCTTTCCAATATGCTACCGAGACTCACGTCACAACCATTGTCGAGCCAGCTCACACCACAGGCAGCCCGAGCAAGGCTGTAACCTTCCACAGTGAGCATTACAGAATGAGGCTGGACGTTACCGTTGACGCGGAATCGGACTCGGCGCCTACTGTCATCTTCAGAAAGGAGAAACGCGAGGGAATGCTGGGCGAGGGTGTGGTTGCCCGCATTAACATCGTAGAAGGCCAGGCCATTTCGTTTGTTCTGCGCAAAGATATCCCCAATCATGTTACCGAGAACATCACAACCGCCGTAATCGACAGCCAGCAGCATGACACGGCGACCTACTGGTATAACTGGATCTCCAAGAGCAAGTACAAGGGCCGATCGCGCGAGGTGGTCAACCGAAGCCTGATGCTGTTGAAGATGATGACTTACGAGCCAACTGGTGCCATCATTGCCGCTCCCACATTTTCAATCCCCGAAGATATTGGCGGCACACGGTAAGCCCTCATATCCGGCTCTCTGCGTTGCGGGACATGGCTCACACAGTCACCCAGAAATTGGGACTACCGCTTCTCATGGGTTCGTGATTCGAGCTTTACCATCTACATCCTCCTTCGATTGGGCTTCACCGCCGAAGCCGATGCTTACATGAACTTCATAAGCGAACGCTTCATCAAGTCCCGCCGCCCCAACGGCGAGCTGCCTATCATGTTCACCATTCGCGGCGATACCGATATCCCCGAGGTCGAGCTCGACCACCTCGAGGGGTACAGAGGCAGCAAGCCCGTGAGAATTGGCAACGGCGCCGCATCCCATCAGCAGTTTGACATTTACGGCGAGCTCATGGACGGAATTTACCTGTACAACAAGTACGGCAAGCCGATCAGCTGGGACCAGTGGTGTTCTGTGAGAGTGATGCTGGGTAATGTTGCGCGAGCCCCTGTCTCGGTCCGTCAGAGAAGCTGATTCGAGCGCCCAGACTTTGTCCTTAGCCTCACAGATAGTGAGTCTTCAAGCTCGGACACATTGGCCGTTTATTGCTGACATCGTTGGAAGAGCCTGATATGTCGATTTGGGAGGTCAGAAACAAAAAACAGAACTTTACCTACTCCAAGATCATGCTCTGGGTCGCCTTCGACCGCGGCCTCCGCCTCGCAGACAAGCGCAACTTCCCATGCCCCAACCGCAGCAAGTGGCTCGCGGCCCGCGACGGCCTCATGGAGGAGATCATGGAAAAGGGTTTGTGTGCCGGCTCTCCATACGTCCTGGGCTCATGTGCCTAATAGGAAAACTCCAACACCTCTTTTCTGGCTGCTTGGTAACCCGGACCGCGAGCTGACTGGGTGAAAGGGTACAACAAGGAGATGAAGTGCTTCGTCCAGAGTTACGAGAACAACACCAAGATCGACTCCTCGATCCTCATCGCCCCGCTCGTCTTCTTTATCGCCCCCAACGACCCTCGTTTCCTCAACACCATGGACCGTATCCTCCTGCCCCCCGAAAAGGGCGGTCTCACCAGTACCGGCCTGGTGTACCGGTATAATACGGAGCTCTCGGAAGATGGTGCGTCTTGCCCCCCCCTCTCTTCAAAATACCCCAGACACGTCCGGCCGACCGTCTCTCCCCTCCCTTTACCGCGATAGCTAACACAACAAACCACCTCCCAGGCGTCGGCGGGAGAGAGGGCGCCTTCAGCATGTGCACGTTCTGGCTCGTCGAGGCCATGACGCGCGCCTCCGCCTACGAGCCAAAGTACCTCGTGCGCGCCATCAACCTCTTCGAGAACATGCTCAGCTTCTCCAACCACCTGTCCATGTTCTCCGAGGAGATTGCCCGCAGCGGCGAGCAGCTCGGCAACACGCCCCAGGCCTTCAGCCACCTCGCCCTGATCAGCGCCGCGTTCAACCTCGACCGCGTCACCGAGGTCAGACGGTGAATTGAAAAGTGGCGGGCGGGCGGGAGGATTCCGTAGCAAGGGGGGGGAGGGGGGCACATAGTACACACACCGCGACGCACAGGTGATGAACCCCTTAATGGACGGATAAAGCGAGTACGTTTGATTGTCGTGTGATTAGCATAGTCTAGTTCGCTATGCAATGAAGCCCGGCGAGTCGACCCCGTACCTGCCCAGACCATGAGCAAAGACGGAAAAAAGGAGCATCGTGCCCGCTGAAGAAGACCTTGCCCATCCATACCACCCCCCCCCCCCCCCCCGAGCCCGAACGCTCGCTCTCTTTTTGAAAAGAAAAAAAAGTGCTTGGTTAATTTTTGTGTTGCCCCCTCCGTGAAAAACGCCGCGCTATGCCTTAAAAATACCAACACCCTTCTTCGTTACCCTTGAGCGGCCGCGACCCGCGACCCGACGAACGGGGTCCTCGACCCTGTCGCCGCTGCGTCTCCCGGTACGCCGCCTCGTCCCCTACGACAAGTCCATGCCGTCCCGGTCGTCGCCCAGCCTGTCGCCCACGGAGCTCAGCCCGGAGCTCGGCGGCCTCGACTCCTCCTTAATCCGAGGCGAGGCCGCCGACGGCGCGTTGCCCGGCAGGGGCCCCTGCATCTTGGTCCGCCACGTGTGGATGCTCGGAAGGTCTCCGCCCTCGACCTGGACCTCGCCGACGTCGTTACCCTTGCCGATGATCGTGCCGTGGTACTTGGAGTCCTCGCCCGTCTTGCTGTGCTTCTTTTTCAGGACTGCCAACGGCCAAAACACGTTAGCCCTTTTCTCTCTCTTTCATCTCTCCCGTCGCAAGCCTATCCGGGCGCATTCTTCGAGCGTCCAACTCCCCCGCCGACACGGGTAGAAAAAGGGGGAGGGGGGGAACAAACCGTTCAAGTAATCGCCCAGCTCCAGCTCTCCATCGCCCACCGCTGCTTCCCGGATGGTCTTGTTCCGCGGCCCGGAGAACCACTTGATGAACTCGTCGACGCCCCTCGTGTCCTCGACCCTCTCCCTCTCCCGCGCTACATCGGCCAGCGCCGTCGTCATAGCGAGGTCCCCCTCGGCGTCAGGCCCTTCTCCTGCGCCCGCTCCTGCGGGGCCCTCGGCGCCGCCTCCCTCGACGGAGTCCAGGATCTCGCCCAGGATCGCGCCCCTGCCCTCGGCCAGCACGTCGTCCGGCGGCACGGCGCCGAGCTCTTGCAGCGCCATGCGCACGTCGGCGATGTCGGGCGCCTCGCCCTCTGGGTTGTTGTCCGCGGCGTGGCGCGCAGTCGCCTGGCACAGCGCGTACATGTACCGGGCCGCGAGCTCCGTCACGGCGTCGAGCACCACGGGCCGCGCGGCGTGGTAGCCCGTCGCGCGCAGGATCTGCAGGACCGCGGGGCGCAGGAGGGCGTGGAAGAGGAGCGGCGGTGGCGTCATCGTGTGTATATGTATATGTGTGTGTATGTATAGCTTGTATGGGTGTTTTTTTCTTCCTCTTGTTTCCGTTTGATTGTTTCGTCTATATCGTCGAGAGCGGTATTCGCTTCGCCAGGGTTATAGAAAAGTCTACCCCGCGTGGGTTCGAGGGGAAGACTGAGCGGTTCGAGAGGGAAATCGCTGGTGCTGTGGCTGGGCTCGTGGATGCGACTCCGTCTGTCACCTTCGGTTCTGTTGTTGGTTTGAAGAGCTTCGCATCGTGCTACGACGCGTCTTTGTTGGATCGCAAGGCTCGTTCGATATATCGTAGGATCGTAGCGCGCCTTTTGCCGCGCTGTTCGTCGCAAGAGAAAAGAAAACCGTTCGTCGCAGGAGGAGTTGAAGAAGGTGCGAGCCCGCGAAATTTCAGCCTTGACAAGATTGAGGGAGCTCGGACCAGGGGAGAAGGGAACAGAAGGAGGTGGGAGCTCTACTGCGTGAGTAGCTGGTGGTGGAAGAACCGCTAGGGAGAGCTGCTCGGACAGTGTAAACACTGTATTCTTATAACTACCCACCATTGAAACCTGTCACTGCTGTGCCTGCTACAGTGTCTCTTGCTCACCCTCGCCTTCCATTTCGTTAGTGAGTGTTTACTTTCATCAGGCGAGACGGTATACCCAAATTTATCGGACCATGCTGATCAACTTTTATACCCGCACTCCAGAGCGAGGCAGGTCCTTTGCTTAATGCAACTCATATCCTGAGACCCCCAGCCATTGATGGGAATATTTAGAAAGCCAACTCCTTATAGAGCAATGCTATTGTACTTGCAAGGGGTTAACCGCCCTCGTCTGCCAGTCTTGCTTTTACCGAACAGCCAGCTCTTCCGACTTGCCAATGCCCGTGTACTTGTTGATCCAATCCAGAACCTCTCTGTGCCAGACAAGTGAGTTCTCCGGCTTCAACACCCACTGCGAACAAGTCAGCATCCGGCGTAGACGTCTCATCATGTTCAGCACTTACATGGTTCTCGTCCGGGAACATCAACATCTTACTGGGCACGCCGCGGGCCTGCAGCACGTTGAACATGGCCAGACCCTCAGAGATGGGTAATCTGTAGTCCAGTTCATTGTGGATGACCAGTTGAGGCGTCGACCACTGATCCAAGTGATGAGCAGGGTCCCATTTCTCGTAGCCCTTACGGTTCTCCCAGAGAAGGCCACCAAAGTCATGGATGGGGAAGAACAGCTCTTCCGTTGACCATTGATTGAGCGTGGAAAACACGCCGTCGTGACATACCAAGGCTTTGAACTTTCTTCCAAGTTCGTGGCCCTGTATCCAATCTGCTTGGGGTTAACATCATCAACGGCAAGTTGAACAATATTATCGAAATTGACTCACTGATCATGTAACCGCCGTATGAAGCCCCTAGGGCGACAGAATTGGCGGAATCGATATAAGGGATGTTCTTCTCGATGTGGTTGAAGCATTTGACCAAGTCGACGTACGGGTGGCCACCCCACTCATTCTGTATGTTGTCGGTGTGCTGCTGACCGTAACCAGTGCTTCCGGTCGGGTTGGGCATGACCGTAACGTAGCCCTGCTCTGCGAAGATGGCCGGGTTCCACCGTGTGCTCCAGCTGTCCGTCCACGCGGCCTGCGGTCCTCCGTGGATGAGGAAGGCAAGGGGGTACTTCTTGTTCTCGTCAAAGTTGGAAGGCTTCAACACCAGCGCGTGTACGTCGTATCCTTCTGCCCCTTTGAACCAGAACTCGTCGCACTGCGACTGGGACAGGCCGAAAGACTTGCCGCGCTTCGAGCTCGACGAGACGAGGTCGGTGTCTTTGCTGACCGGATCGAGAATTGAGTAGGCCGAGTTTTCGACTCTTGATGATGTGCTGATAAGGAGCTTGTTGCCTTCGTCTCCGAGAAGCTTGGCCTCGACGACAGATCCCTCCCCGTAGATTGCCGCTGGCAAGTCTTTCGCCTCGTGCGGTGTCGAGGGAAGCTTCCAAAGCTTCGCGCGGCCGTGTTCTTCAGCAGACACGTACAACTCCGAATCGTCCCTGCTCCACGTGATCCATTCAGGCCGCGCATCCCATCCGCCAGCACCGTCGTCCGTCTCGTAGAACTCTTGAACACTTGCTAGATCAAAGACGTCCGGGATGATCATCAACCTTGGCTTGTCCGTCTCGTATTGATCGCTCTTCATCCGGGTGAAAGCAACCTTCTTTCCATCCCGGGAGAACACGGGCGCTGCCGAGTACCCCCGCAGCTTGCTCGTCTTGACAATCTGCGGCACTGGCGGCTCCGTCTCCGTGAAAGATTTCAAAGGAGCAAAGTAGAGGTCCGTCTTCGTATAGATCGCAGGGGAGATTTCGGGGTCCCGCGCAACAAACACGATGCCATTCTTACCAATGTCGAAGTCGCCCGCACCACCAAAAGGCGGGACAGGGGACTGCAGCTTCGTGCCCTTGAGAGCATTGACCAAGCCCGAGTCTGCCAGCTTATAAGTCTCATCTTCCTTCTTGAGAAGACCATACCAGATAGAATTCTGGTTTTCGGAAACCCAAGAGTCCCAGTGTCTGACGAATAAGCTCGAGTAGATCTTGCCGGTCGTGTGTTGCTTCTTCTCGGCTGCGGGGTTGTACATGGCGCCGTCGGGGGTCGTCAGGACACAGACAGCGATGGCGACATCATTGTCCGACAGTCGTTTGGCTTTGAGACTAGAGAGACTACCTTCGAAATGGCCAATCCGGGTCACTCTATCGCCCACTCGTCAATAAGGGACTAGGACTGCAGTTCAAAGGGAAAGGCCTACACGGATGGCCTCGTGACGTCTCCCAGCAACAGACTGGTGGCCCCCTTGTCGCCAGTCCTCAACATCAGAATCTCCTGGTCTGAAATCCATGTCGCATCGCTGTAGGACGCCTCTTCATAGAGCAGGGTCGAGTGGCCGCTCTCAATGTCGAGAACACGGATTTGGGACGTTTTGCTGTGGGAGTCGAACGAGTAGGTCGAAACCTGGTTCTGGTCAATGCGAATTCACGGCTTGAATTGAAAACCATTCAGTTGGAAACAGAAAGCTCGAGGCCGGCCCAGGTCCAAATGAGCAGACGGGCGACTCACGGTATACAACGCTTTGGTGCCGGCGGGGTTGGGGATGCCAGGGGACCTGCGCGGGGCAGAGAGCAGAACCTCAGGGGTGAAATTGGAAGCTTGAATCGTCATCATGAGGAGCTGGATCAAGTACAATACTTGGAAATAGATTGTTCATCTATGAAATGGGAGAACCTGAGCGTAAGCGACAGTTGGGCGGGAATGCTATTGTAGATGTAGACGTATGTCGGTCAACAGCAAACCCCCCCCCCCCCCCCCGAACTGCGACATGGGACCGTCCGTCCGTCTGGCTTGCAGCTCGGTTGAAGAGCCCCGCACTAGCTACGAATAGGTTTAGTGACGGCTGTGCGAGGAGACCGTACGGGGCCAAACAAGGGTTCTCCCTCCATGCCAAAGCGTTAGGCAGGCTAAGACCCCCCCAAGGCCCCTCCCTCACTGTATCCCATCCCCGCCGACACCGAACCCAATGGGTGCAGCATGCCTTTTGGTGGCCAAGGAATCAGACACACCCGCCGCCAAGCAGTTTTGGAAGAAGCTTCTTCTCCAACAGCGGCAGAGGGGTCTAATGCTGCATCATGCGAGGGACCTGCCGAATCGAGATGGGTGTGGCGAGGGCCTTTCACATTACTCGCATGAATCAATATCCAGGGGATTGACTAATCTGAAGGGACCTGGAAGGAATTATGTTGGCGATCAATCCTGAGGCCTACCCTACACGAGCTTTTCATAATTGTTAACCAAGTCGCTCTCATTGTACTTTGGTTCAGCATCTTGCCGAGACATCTTAGAAGAGTTCCCTTGTCTCTCACAGTTCTGATTGGCCGAGAGGAAACCAATCCCACAGCGCGGCCAGCTTTGGTTGACCTGTCTCCAAGTGCGCCAGAAGACTGGTCAACCAACGCCTGGGCAAGATTTTGCTCTCACCGTTGTGTTATGACAAGCCCGAAAACGCAAAAGGTCGTCTCCGCTGGGAACTTCTGCGGCGTCCCGCTGCAAAAGTGCACGCGGCGCCAGTCACATGCCCGTTTCTGGACACGGCTCGTGGTATGCCTTCTTCGTTGAGGTGTACCATTGGTTCCGAGAAGGGAGACCATGTTGCCAGCTCATCGAATTGGGAGGGAGAACTTTTTCTAATTCTCCAGTGGGTATCATTGTTTTCCGGAACTCCTCAACTCCTCCAGCCTTCGCCGTCATGTTTTGGTTACGCCATCGGTTGCTGGTTTGTAGCCCCTCCCCAGGATCCTGTGACAGTCTCCGAGTCAAGGGAAGAACAAAAAATCCTCTTCGTACCACAGAATGCCACTCCTAGATGACAGGAATCCCAAACTTCATCGCGGTAAAAGAGCTCAAGGTCGCCATGGTGGGGGTTTGAAGATATCTATAATCTCCCGAAATGGTCGTAAATCATAAAAAAGCCTTGGCAGGCTGCCTACACGAACCGGTAAATATTGGCCAACAGCATGTTGGGGCCATTTTACTTGCGCCCGGCTCCGAAGTTGATGCGTTTCTTGTTCGGGGCTTGGGAATCGTGATCGCTGTCGTCCTCGTTCTGCTTCTTGTTCTTCTTCCCTGACTTGGAAGCCGTCGCTGACGTCGGCGTGGCGTGGTTGGAGCCGGAGCCGTCCTTGAAGGACGTAGACAAGGGAGTGGGCGCGTGGGATGCGGGAGTCGAGCCGGGCGTCGTAGCTTCCTGCGAGGGAGGTCAGGTTGGGCAAGTCACGAGAGCAAAGGACAGAGAAACGCACACTGCCAGGACGATACGAGACGGACGACCGCGAGAAGACGCGATTTTGTTCCGTGGCGCCAGCCTTGCGGCGATGGGCGGCTGCGCCGGTGCCCTTGATGTAGTTGTCGAAGCCGGCGATGATGTTCCCATTCGGAGTGCTCTCGAGGTAGGCCGTCTCCTTTTGTTCGATGTCGGCCTCGATGCTGGCAAGCTTCTTGGCGATCACAGCTCTCTTATCCAGCATTTGCCTCAGACGAGCCTGCTCCTCTCTGTACATCTGCATCGTGGGGGCTGGCTGGGACGCTGTGGCGGCGGCGGCGGCGGCGGCGGTAGGCTGATTTTCGCCCATGTTGCCGGAAGGAAGCTGCGCGTATAGTGCGTGGGGTTGGAAATCGTATGTTCGGCAATGGACTCGATGCGGTGCGGTCGAGTCGAAGAATGGTTGCGATAGGTAGGGAAAGCTGGACGATTTGTCGCGTCGGAGCTGTTTCTAGCGGCTCAAGAACCGACACCCTGATGGGTGCCTACCTAGCAGTCGAACGTTGGCCAAGGGCCACGTTCATTGGCGGATTTGGATGCAACGGACCTGACGGTGCTTAGTCAGATTGGCGAGCACCGTTGCGCGGCGTGCAGTCCTGCGGTTGGGTGTGAAGGAATGGGGCTCAGTGTGGGGCAGTTCATCAAACTTCTCACTATTTCCAACGGGCCCCCTTACTGCTTGCTTTCCTTCTCTGTCCATATCCCCAATTTACCATTACATTTGTCCCTATGGACGAGGGCGGCATCTCCGCTAGGTCTTTGTCATGCGCTCCCAAAATTAACACTGCTACTACGATTATGTGGTCACATTCATTATCAAGGTCGTGTAGCCACATGCTAAGCCCCTTGCGTCCCCAGTGCAGTACTGACGACTGAGGCTGGGTGCCGAGGCGCATGAACCAAGACGGATCATCATTTCTACAGCTGTCTATCTGCAACGGACACGAGCGGCCATTATTGGTTCCCAGGATTGTCCTGGCTCTGGAGGAAGATCGCGTCCAACAACCCCCCCCCCCCCCCCCCCCCCCAACAACAACAACAACAACAAAAAGTTTAAGAAAGAAAGAAAGAAAAATCGGCACAATGTTTGCAACTATGTTTGCGTTTTGTCGTCGAGTACGGCAGCTTGCTTTCGTGCCTAGGCTGTTGCATTCCACGACTGCCCACGCGGGTTTACAGACGACGGGAGGGTCAAACGCCCCGTTGAGCCATGCATAGTACCTGTACTATGTACTTTCGTATCCAGTCAGCCAGCCTTTGTTAAGCACTCAGCCGCCCTTCTGGCACCGACGGCACAGGCCCAAAAAGTCCCTCCCATACCTACCCTCCGCGAGCCGGGGGTTAACATCGACGCTCCGCACCGCCACCCGCAGCCCGTAGCCAATCGCTGGTGCGCATCTGCATCTTTTTTGACAGACGGACAGAGAGAATCGAGGCTTGGCCCCTGTTTCGTTTCACCACGGCCACCTCGCAGAGGCCTCGCAGATGATCCGTGGCCAATGATGCACCCTTTGCTTCTGTGCCCCCCTCCCCTTTCCATATCCTTTCGTCGAAATAGGTCTCGGTTTTACCATGGCAACATTCCCACCAGAAAACTTTACCCTGCTTCGACCATTCGGCAAAACAGGGCCGTTCCATGTGGGGAGTAAAGGCCTGCATGCAAATCGTCCGGCGCAAGCGCGCGGGGAGGACGAAATGATCGCCACTCGACCAAGGGGGGCAGGCATCAAGGCGCTGGCTCCTGCGTCCGGCCAAAGAGCCTACACGCGCATGACCAGCCTTTCTACCCTACCGTATCGCCATAGTGAGCTATCAAAGGATGCTGTGCTCCAGGGGGTGGACGGTATTCCGCAGTCCTCTCGTCATCCTCTGATCCAAAAAAGACAACCTCTTCCTCCTCCTCCTCCTCCTCCTCCTTGCCTGCTCCCTTGTCAGTTCGCCTTTGTCTGACTGTGTCACTCACTTGAAGTCACCCACGATCGTTTGCACACCGCCAGCTTCGCCCAGCTTGGCTTTTGTTTTCCCGCCTCGGTTGCGTCTCTTATACAAAAGCCGTTCGCTTCGTTTCCCATCACGGCTGAACCATCAGTAACATCACCCAAGCGCATCCTCCCCCAAAACAAACACAGCATCTGTAATCTTTTTACACCGCATCACCCGTCCCATAGAACCATATCGAACCGCAAACTAAAACAAAAATGCTTCTCCACGGCTTCATTCCCGTTTCCCTCCTGGCCGGCCTGGCTCTCGCCTCGCCCATCATCACTGCTCGCGAGAACAACGCGACGGCAATCATCGCCGCCGTCGCACCCAAGTCGGTGTCGTGCGACGGTCTAACGGACTTCCCCGACGAGTGCGCCACCGCGGATCGCGCAGCCAAGTACCTCCCGGCGGCGCTCCAAAAGTACGGCATCTACCGCCCTGGCGAGATCGCCGGCGTCCTCAGTCTCATGGCCTTCGAGACTGGTGATTTCCGGTACAACCGCAACCACTTCCCCGCCCCCGGCCGCCCCGGCCAGGGCACACGCAACCTCCAGATGCCAAAGTACAACCTGATGTACGCCCTCTCCATCCCCGAGCTCAAGGACAAGGCCGCCGAGATCGCCGCCGGTGCCACCGACGGCGCGAGCCTGTCCGACGACCAGAAGAACGCCGTCCTCGACCTCGTCCTCCCCGACGACTACTCCTGGGGTTCGGGCCCTTGGTTCTTGGCGACCCAGTGCGACCAGGATGTCCGCGACGGGCTCGCCGCCGGCACCGTCAAGGGCTTCACGCTCTACATGGAGTGCATCGGCACCTCGGGCACCCAGGACCGCGTCGAGTACTGGGCGAGGGCCAAGGCCGCTTTCAACATGCCATAGGTACGATGCTGGCCTTCATGTTCACCGTTCACCTTCTTCAACACTTTCCTGTAGATATCTTTGGCTAGCTAGCATGCTCGGGGCAGGGTACATCGAATTCAGACCAATAATCTTCCTTCATTCCGCAGAACCAACGGAAATTGCCCAGTAGTGCGTCGACGCTACAAGTGTAGCCTCCACATATAAACGACTTCTATGTACACTTCATAACGATAAACGCTAGATATATGTGCCGTCCAAGACAAGGCTATATGATGCCTCCCGGGCCTGGAAATCGCGAGATGATACCCACACCGTGAACCAAGAATAAGAGAACACCAACCCCCGGAACTTTCGCCTAGTCGCCCTTCCACCATAACACTATTACTACTACTATGTTGCTGGAGCAAGAGTAAAGATCGAAATAAACACGGACACACGCGATCGATACACACACTACTTGGGGAATCATGATGAACCTCGGCATCTGCGAAAGTCAAGTACAAAGTACCTACTCGGAAAATACTATTTAAAACCCACCAGGTGGGCGGGTTGAACTAATGACTAATGATACAGTGCCGGTGCGTTAGGAAGCCCCATCGGTGGACAGTGCCAGTGTGTACACCACACAAAGCTATCCCAGCTTTACGACACAGATTAAGCTGTTGAATGTAAGTGAGGGCCGACGGATTGATGGTACAGTTGCTGTTTGCTGTTAGTATTGTTACTCGTTGTTGATGTCTGTTGTTAATGCTGCTACTAGTTGTGGTTGCTGTTGCTTGCTGCATGTCGAGTGATCTGTTGATTCTTCGTCAATTCCTGATTTGCTGTTCTTCAGTTGTCGAGACATCACGGCTGGGATAGTAGGCAAGGCGATGACGTGATGTTATTGAAACGTCCTATAGAATCTAAGTTATAATCGGTAGTCTCAAAAGCGAGGCGGGTAGTGGAATATTGGGCAGCAGCGCTCGTCGCGAGAGAAGACTCGTGAGGAGCGGAGGGAGAAGGGGGAGGAGGGGGCTTGCCTATGCCGCCAGCGCAGATGCCCGTCCCCATGACCCTCTCGGCGGGGACAAACACGAGCGGCTCCCCGCTCGGGCTCCAAGCTTTGAGCACGCCGTTGCTGTCCGTCACGTAGAGACGGCACTTGACGACCTCGAGGACCAGCTTGCATGACCGGAATCCCGTCTGCGTCGTGTCAAGCGACACGCTGAAGGTGCCGTTGCTCCCGACGTTGGAGTAGACGCTCACGACCTGGCTGTCGTCGAACCCCTTGCGCATCGCGATAAGTTTATCCTTGGTATAAACCGGCTGAGCGTTGTAGAAGAGGTACCCGCCGTCGAGCGCCGCCATCGTCGAACGCAGCGCTACGAACTTGGATATCCACCGGTACATCTCCGACTGCGTGTTGTAGCCCGTCAACCACATGGCCTCACGGTTTAACGGCATATTTCCATCGCCCTCGCCTGCGAGGCCCTGCTCCTGGCCCTGGTAGATGATGGGGATGCCGTCCATGAGCAGGGTAAAGGTTAGGGCATTCTTGAGCAGGGCGCGGTCTGTGGTAAAGTGCGGAAAGCGCGGCTGGTCGTGGTTTTCGAGGAAGCTGCCATAGAGAGTCATGTCGCGGGCGGTCAGAGCGAGCCGCTTAATCCCGTCGGAGAGGTTCCATATGCTTCCCGTTGTCGACTGGAAGGCCTGAGTCACCCAATAGTAGACGGGGTAGTTCATGAGGCCACTCATGAATTCCTGGTACGAAGTAACGTACGCGGGATCTCCATTGAAGACCTCACCAATGGCGAACACCCCCGCCGAAGCCTCAAAGGCCGGCCAGAAGGACTTCTCGACGTGTTTGGCGCTGTCGAGGCGGATACCGTCAAACTTAAACTTGCGCACCACACGCTTAATCCACGCATTGAAGACCTGCCGCACACGCGGGTCCTCGGTACGTAGGTCTGGGAGGGCGACATTTTCGCTGCCCTGCCAGCACTTCTCGACCGAATTCTGGTCTTCATACCTGATGGCGCAGGGAGGTATGTGGTAAGCCGATGCGTCGTTGAAGGGGCGGTAGATAGAGAAGTTGACTGAATTGCTGGGCCCGAGCCAGCCCATGTGGTTCGTGACGACGTCGGCCATGAGGTACATGCCGCGGGCATGCACGGCGTCGGCGAGGGCAATGAGGTCCTCGGCGGTACCGAAGTGGTGGTTGAGCGACCAGATATCCTGAGCCCAGTAGCCGTGGTACGAATCGCTGAGTTACTGTTAGTCGTGGTCCTCGATTTCTTCGATAGTCTACCCAACGGGCGTCACATGGGCCTCTCTCAACCCTCGAAACTCTTACGCCTCTATCGCGTTGGAGACGAGATGCGTCCCTTACCCTCCAACACATACATGCCCTTTCCCAACCCAACTTGCGCAACTAACAAAACCAGAGAAAGAAGAGCTTACCCGTCAACAGTTTGGCCCTCGACATTCTTGACAATGGGCGAAATCCACACAGCCGTCGCACCGAGACCTTGGATATAGTCGAGCCGCTGGGCGATACCCCTCCACGTGCCGCCGCAGTATATCTGGTCCCCCATGTTGCATGGCGCCGTCGTTGAGCCATCCGAACGCGCAAACCGGTCTGTCATGACCTGGTAGATGGTCTGGGACCGCCACTCTTCCGGGCTCAAGGCTGAGACAGAGACGCCCAGGTAGAGAGCGGTGGCCGCCAGAAGAGACGGCCAGCCCGTGAAACCCTTCATCGTTTCTCGCAGCGTCTTGACGTCCGTTGCCTTGCTTATCGAGAGTGACCAAAGAGAGCAGAAAGGGAGTGACTGAACAAACAAACCACAGAATAGAAAACAACAAACAAACAAAAACAAAAAAACAAAAAACAGAGAGAAAAGAGAGTGTATGGAAACAAGCTGAATTCGAGAGAGGATCGTAAGAGCTTTGTAAGTCGGGGGCGTCGTTGAGACGTAGACTTATATATCGCTGGTCGTCTTGGCGTCCTCTGCCATAACGGGTTTAGAAGCGGATCAGACTGCAAGCGCAAACGCAAAAAAGAAACCCAGATAGAGTTGCGAGGGGTGTAGTAGTTGGTGTTTTTCCGATTGAGTCGTCGGTCCTGTCCCTCAGGCGTTCTGTCTGGGACTCCCGCTATCCTCGCGTCAGTCCTAGCAGGGCGACCCCCGAAGCAGCTAGGGAGCGAGCGAGACAGTCTACCTGGAGGCGTGACTTTGATGAGTGAGGGTGTTTGTCCGCGTCAAAGAGGCCAGACAGAGCCTTCAGAGTGGATGGAGGTAGCCTGCGAAGCTTAAAAGAGTAGTTGAGATGAGGTAGATTTGGGTGAACTGGGTTCCGCCGAGAGGATGCAGTTGATTGGTTTTTGACGAAGACCAGGTTGCCGTTCAATCAAATCACGGCAAGGAACTAGGTTGTGTAGATGCCAGGGCAAGAACGACGCAGGTCGACGTTTAATATGTAAATACGGCAGGCGATGCCAGGTTCAAGGGTCCTTCCCAGTCGTGTCTGCTCTTTTCCCATGACTTCCATGTCAACAGGGCAAGTGTGGACAAGTCCCGTGGACCCCCACTTCCTGTTCTGCTCAGTTTTCTCTTTCCCTTTGCTTTTTTTCTTCGGTGTGTGAAAGGAACCGCCACATCCTCTCAAAAAGGGTCGTATTGACTGGGGTACGATCGGCCCTATCAGCGGGGTTAGTGGTGGTCAGTCACATTCTGGGCTCCTCACCGCTCTGGGCGTGAGATGGGCGGCTCCCGCCTTTTTCTCTCTTTCCCTTGGGGCGGTATTAGGTATTCGGGAGATCCGCCCGCGATGTGTTCATAGGCCGGGGGCGAGATGTGTGCGAACCTAGGCAGAGTTTCATTCAAGCAATCGCCGAGGGATCAGATGGTGGGGGCTTAGGTTTCTGCCAAGTTCAAGGCAGTGGAACACAGCGCAATCTCATGCCGATTGTCTTCTTTGTGTTCAATCAGAAGGTCTATACTCCAGTTGTGCAAACCGAGAAAGTTGGCAGGTTCGAGACACTTACAAACACAAGAACACCTGCCTATGTACGTCTGTCTTACCGATGCCACTGCATGTGCTCCTCCTATTCAGCTACCCTACTCAAAGCCGCCCGCAGGAACTGCAACATGCCTCGGCAAAGCCAAGTGATAGGAACACGAGGCCAGTTCCTTTCCTTCTAGCTCTAGCCCCCCTTCCCCTTTGGCACCCCCACAACGCACTCGAAGCGACGTTCGTTCCCCCGCATTCTTTCTTCAGGTTTCACTCTCTATACGTAGTAAGGTAGGTACCTACCTAGGTAGGGCGTAGTGTTCTGCAGGGCAGGGTGTCATCTCACCAACCACACCGGGGCCCAAACACCCCTTGCAGTGACTTTCGACCACGAGCCCAAAGGTACGGACCGAATGCCACTCCGGGACAGACGGTCGTCTTCCTCCACATGCCCAGTTTGGCAAGTCTGTCATCCCGTCGAATTGTGTCGAATTGCGGCCGAACAACCCAATGTGGCCACCGTTCATCCAATATGTTACTCGAAAGGCGGAGATTCCGCAACGGCCATCGCCTTCGGGCCGGTCGACATTATATTAACCTTGTGCCAATTCAGATCGCATCATCACATATTATGGCGCAACTGGCAGGGGTAAGCCTTACGTGCAAAATAAGGAGTAGGGTATTATTTTGTAATCTTTGCCAACCTGGCCCGAGGTTTTGTCATCCTTCTATGCTACCAATCCCGTGGCTAGCGTGGAGGGGAGTGCATTCCTCAAGTTCCTAACTGTTCATCGGACTGATTCATCTGATCGCTCATGCCCCCTCGGCTCTATCATTGAAGTCATCATCGCATCATCGACTCCCTGCCTCGGACACCCATATCTCCGCACCCTGAATCGACCAGCTAGCCAGCCATGTTGTTACCGTTGGCGCTACCGAAGAGCATACCGGAGACATCTGTTTCCGGCGACGACTGACCCGGATAGATCTGCTGAAACCCAGCGTCGGGAACCCAGTTGGCGTTCTGGGTATACGTCTCGAATGCGTTCTAGAAGCCGTGTCAGCGCGCGAACCTGTCATGACATGTCATTGGCGGAACTTGGAACCTACCCAGTCGAAGTTGGCGGGGAAATCTGCGCCAGCCTCAAGGTTTGTAAACATTGAGAACGGGGACCCCGCATTGTTCAACCCAAAATCGCCCTGGAAGTTGGGTGTCATGCCCGTCCCTGCCATGGGTATTGGCACGCCAAAATCCATGCCGCTGCCAAAGTTGTTCGACGCCTGCAAGCTGCTCTCGATGGCAGCTGCCGTATTGGGCGTCATTCCTTCGGAGAGCATGCCCAATGTCATAGCGGCATTGTGCTCCGGCTCCATCCTAGGACTGCTGTTGAAAGTCGGGAACGATTCGTTCTTGGACGTCTCCTCCATGTCGTTCGGGCTCTTGATCTTCATCAGCATGATCTCTAGAATCTTTGACGCCTTGTACGCCTCCATCGAACTGTCAGCGAGGCCTGCCCAGATATCCTTGGTAAGCTCGAGGCTCCTGATCATCTCCATCCTTTGCTCTTGCGTCCAGAACATGACCGTCTCAGACGCTCTTCGGTCATTGCTCGTCTCGGCAACACGATCGAAGTGGAGGTCGAGAGCGACCAGCATAGCCGAGAGCAGAAAGTCCTTTGTCGCCATCGAGTTTACAAACCACCTTATAGACCTAAGTCTGCCATTTGGCTGTGATTCTCGATTCAAGGTGTTCAAATGCCGCAACGTCTCCAACGCAGCCTCGACCGCAGTCCTGCGTGAGTAGGCATAGCGCGGGTTTTGTCTCGCCCGTGGAACGTACTTCTTGTGCAGTAAGCAGACGATCTTGTTGTACAAGACGTTGATGTTGAACCTCGCGATTATCAGGGTGACAGGGTCATGTGAGCCCTCCAAGGAAGCCACCTTGAGATGCGGCGGGATCTCATCGTTGATTTCTTTGAGGCGGGCATCAAACCGCAGAATTTCGTCATACGGTAGTTGTCTGCCCACTCGATTAGTCACCTGTAATATGTCGCCCATCTCGATGGATAGCCTCGCTTTCGCGATCATATATGCTATCGGAGTAGGCTCTGTGTTCGGTCGCGAGGGGGGCAGGACCTTCGTGTCCGATCCAAACTCCTCGTCGAAGATATTATTCGGCAAATGAGTGTCGCAATCGTGACCGTAGATCATCGACGGCAGGCCGACTTGATGTGAGAAGAACACATCGGCCATCCTCACTAGGGCCCACGTTCGCCTTCTCATTTCCTGACGAAGGGCGTTAGACTAAGCTCTGGAACCGCGTTGCACTGGTGAACTTACAGCTTGGAAAGGCGTTATCGTAGGGAACCACTTTGCATCTCGGTGATAACCCATCCGGAAAGCAACTCTGATAAGCAGAGAGACGATCAGCCAGATACCCAGCTCGGCATCCCACCTTGACGAGTATTCCCCAAAGACGTAGAGCAGCATGGTCTCTACTGTATACTCGACTGGCTTGGTGTAATCGGCCGCAACCAAGCACTGGACAGTCCGCAGCTGGTACTCAGACGCCAAATCGAGCGCCCTTCCCTTCCACTCAGGCGGCTCATCCCCAGCCTTATGGTAGCTCAGCATGGCGAGGCACAAGATCGAGTACAGAAGCCCCAGCCACATGATTGGCGTTTTTGAGGGATCTTGCCAGTGGGCACGGAGTTGTTGCTGGAACGTCGGCGCGTGAATGATACTCACCGCGTTGTCCATCGAATTGAAGTATCTCGAGCAGAGAGTCAGAATGGCCGACTTGGGCGGCAGCTCTGCTCGAAGCTCCACCTCGCTGGCGGGCGTGGCACCTAAGAGAAATGTAGGCCCATCTCTAGCGCTGGCCGGTTTTGACATCATGACCTTCTCGTAACTCTTCTCCAGCTCCTTTTTGTGATTGCTGAAGTAATTCTTCACCTCGGATATATCCTTCAATATCGTGTGCCAATGCTCTTGGCCGACATACATAGCCTTCCCCTTTTCTGTGTCGACTTTCAGAACGCCCAGAGAAGTTGCCAATTCGCCATCTGGATCACTGTCGTCGTCCTCGTCGTCACGCATTTGTGCTTCGTCGTCGAGGTCTACTTTTGCCGATGGCGGTGTGCTGTCGGTGTGCGATTTCCCGCTCGACGTGCCCGTCGCGGCGGCAGCAGCAGCAACGGTGGAGGGGTCAATAGTGGCACCTCCGTGCATCAGAGACAAAACTAGGCCTTCTAAGCGGTCAATACGGTTCTGCATATCATCAGGGCTCGAAGCGCCTTGACTTTGAGTCTTTTTACGAGCGGAAGGAGTCGCGTAAGAACATGACGATGCGTCGCCGCCCTCACGTTTCACGCAGTTACTGCATGGGTGACCCCTATCGCACTTCCTGGAAGACGGTTAGTACCTTGTGGCGAGGTTGCATTGCGCGGCAGTCTTACAATCTACAAGGCACGTTAGCAAGTTGAAGGGGAGAGCAGAAATCGCTTCTATGCTTACTTCCTAGTTCGACAAGGGTGACAGCTAAGAGGCACTCTGTTCCTCTTCCTCACGACGCGGAACTGCTCCTCAGGAGAGCGACCCGATCCAGAAGAGGGCGTCGTTGACGGTGGTGTGGGGGTCATGATGACAATAATAGAGTCCAAGGAATCAAGGTAGGTGTTGGCCGCGACCGGGACGATTCTACGGGTTGAAGATGTGTCCAGCGGAGCACAGGTGGAAGCAGTTTCGCTGGCTTAAAAGATGGGACTGGAACTGAGGCAGGTGGTTCTTGTAAGACGAACCCCCCGATCCAAGGTTTGATAACCCTGTCTACGTCCGATGTGGCTGGCTTCGCCTCGGATAAAATTACTTGGCGCCGGCTCTTCGCTGCTCGGGATGTGGTAGATGCAACGTAGCTTTGCGTCTCGATAAGCTGCAGATGTGGCTGCAATATTGCGACAGGACAGGAAGCCTGAGTTCGCAACAGCCAGGACGCGGGCACGGCAATGGTGAGTCAAGTTGGTCGGCCCGCGTACCACGAGAATTGGAGAAGGGAGGTCGGGCCAGGTTCCGCGATGCGCCAGGGCGGAGGGGAAGAGAGGGTCGGCTCCGGGGGGACCAAGCAAGATTGCGGGTGCAACAGAAGGCAGCGTCGGGGTGGTCCCTCACGTTGCTCGTGGAAGGTTTGAGATGGCAGTATCGCAGCCCGCGCGAGGAGCAGAAGATGGCAGCAGCAGAGGACAAAGGTCTCGTAAGGTCGGGATCACTTTGACGGCGGAGGCGTCAGCTTTCGGTGGTACGGATGATGGAAGGATTGCGTTGGACGGCGACAGAAAGGGACCCAAAGGCACACCACTCACCACTGAGAAAGGTGCTTTTTTGGCTCGGCGCGGCGTTGAGGTGAGGTAGAGCCGGCGCGCGAAAGAAATGGGTGGGATAATGACACAACCACGGATTGGCAATATTCCACTCGAGGTATCGCCGTGAGAGGTCTGCAGCGGATCGAGTTGGGCGGCTTGCAAAAAATGGCGGACGATGGCAAAGAGGGTTGAGGGGGAGAGGTGAAGTCTTGATCTGACTCGGAAGATTCAATAAAATCATGGAAGGAGAGAGAGCGAATCCGCCCCGCATCGGCACCTCTTAGCGATAGGTATCAGTAGGTGCGTAGGTTACCGCGGGGGTTTGTTTTGGGGGACCCGCTACCAGTGATCCTTCTCTTCGAGGTCCTTTCCTGTCCCGAGAAGCAGCCGCGTAGGACCTGCCTGCCGGTGGGAGGGAGGTAATTGTGCTGTATGACATGGCGGCTTACATATGACGGACTGGTGCCTAGGTGCTGACAGCTTGGGGTTGCAATACCTACTTACGCGGGACATGCTGTACGCTCACACCCCCCACCCCCTCCTCGCTACCTAGGTAAGTGTTCAGACTTCCCAGGAACTGCCTTGCAGATGCTTTTATCCGTGTGGATCGCAGCAGGAGCCCGAAGCCAAAGGAGGCTCTAGAAGCTCTGTTCCTCAGCCGGATAGACGTTTCTTGGCTGGGATGGAACCCTGAATAAATGATAAAGAGACCGTGTCTGGACCTGCGGCGGATTTAACGGATATAAGACTGAACATTCCTGTCACCCGCCACCTTTGGACTCGATTGAATGTGGCGCTGGGCCATTGTCAAAGTATACGGTATCTCTGTCAACTTATATGCAAAGATGAAGAGACATCTCTTGCGTCTGAGCCATTAAGCGGATGGGTTGCAACTATCAGAGTCAAATCGGCGCGCGACGCTGTTCATTAGGCGATGGCACTATTGGCTAGTCTCATTCGTCTGCTTGTATACATACTATGTACATACCTACCTATGTATCCATATTTGTAAACACATTGCTTTGTGACTGGTGACTCAAGCGGGGTGGCTGATGGGCACTTCTCGCTGTTTCCAGTTGACTGCCTATCTTAGTACCTACAAGTACTACTACTATGTAGAGTCCTATGTGGGTACATGGGGGTAGGTAATCGTAGTTCAGAAAGGCTCGCACCTCGATATACACAAATACCGTCCGTGCTGCCGATAGGAATCTACTTATCTATCCACAAACCACCATCCTGAAGGCACCATCTACCGATCTTGTACCTACCTATCTACAGCTACCTACCTACATTGCATGCTATGCCATAGGTTTACCTCGACCAATGCGGCAGCAATGTGCGCCATATATCAACATCACGCCAGTTGCTGACGCTCATTGTTGACCCATCGTCTGCGCAAACGGTTACGCGCAGTGAGTAGCCTGAACAGAGACAACCAACTCCTCTGCCGATCTTGTCGGTAAACCGTAGGGCCAACCCCGTTACCCTGCGTCGAACAGGGATATGCAGCGGGGCCATCACCTACCTGTCTGCCGTGCTACCTACCTACCTACCTACCTACTCAGCTGCATACTCTTGTCATGTGGAGGACGTAGGTGAGGTGACCATGGGGGGGGGGGGTTACATGACCTGACCACTGACAGAGGACCCGTGCACAAGGTTACCTGCCAATCTCACCGGATGACTCACCCCTCTTCGTCGACCAGAAAACGCCATCACTACCATCGTTTTGTCCGTTGCCGCGCAGGACCACACAAAGTGCCCAACGCTTCTATCGCCGAGGTTTCATCATTCGCCCGTTTTGAGTCCGTCGCTGGACCGGGCAAATTCGTCAGATGGTTGGCGCCGACCTCGAAACAGACCCATCTGAAGATGCTTGCCAGAGAAAGTGCAGCGCAGCGGCTCATATCATCATCCCATCATTGCGTCGGCTCGGCAGCCTGCCAGAAATTTCTTGGGCATCACCGCCCCTGTGTCGGCCAACGTCGGCGCCTCTCCCCGGCCCCACGATGAGGGGGGGGGGGGTTGCTCAAGCTCTCTCTGTCTCTGATGTGGCGACCCTTACCAGTGAACGGTGTTGGCGGGGAGAGGCCCGCCCCCGGCCGAATGACGGCATGCGGTTGTGTGACTGATTGATAAAGTCTATCCAACTTCTGCCCTGCAAGGCTCGTAAAACTCGAGCCTACAATGAGGCTAGACCAGCTAGCAACCAGTGAGCGGTCACGGGCCCGCCCCTAAGGAGCCCATCCCGTCAGCACTAATCCTGGAAAGTGACCGGTTCCTGCCGAAGCACTCTACCGAATTGTCGGGGTTTGGCTTGGCTTGATCGCACCAGTCGCGGTATGACGCCAAGCGCAGCCAGTCAGTCAATCCATCGCTTCCCCTAAGCAAGAGTCCAGTGCATCGGCAGTTCTGAAATGGAGCATCTCGACTAACGATAACAACAAGGTCGTGGCTTCAGTCTTTGTAACCGATCCGCTTGGACTGTTGTGTCCACTTACAGGGCTGCACTACAAAAGTGCCTCTGAGGCAGAACAAGAATACTTAACTCATGATGGACGCTTTCCAACATGACCGGTCGCTTCGGGTTAAGCTCTGGTACACCACCGGAATTACAAGGTCCAGACAAGAACATGATTGCAATGATGGCCCGGCCTTAATGAAGAACATGTAGCGAACGTCTAGTCGAATCGGGACCGCTCAGGGGTTGGTTGTATGCTTCTCAGCCAAGTCAATCAACCACGTCGACGAGGCACCAGCACATAAAAGGCAAGAGCAGACGATACGGCAAACCGGGCTCGATGTCATTGAAGCTGCCGGCAACTCTTTATCACACCAATATGTGGGGACTTGATCCGTTACACGAGGACTCGAGCGACGATACTGTGAAACTGTCGGTTCACGTTATTGGGGCAAATCCCTCGTTACACTTATTTACATTGCAGAATTCCATCGTCTATTATCTCACTCGCTCAATCAATATTCATGGTCATGGCTGATGATCCATACGCAAGCTTATCAAACATCTGCTAATCAAAAAGCCTCCTCCGAAACAACCAACGCCTCTAATGCAGGGGGGAAGAAGAAGAAGAAGAAGAAGAAGAAGAAGAAGAAACCAGACCAAGAGCAGCGGGGGGGAAAAGACGTATAGTAACAGCATGTCCCATCATGCAAGATTGCTCTTGATGTTGGCGTACTGGCTATTGGGATAGCTCAATAGGTTCTGCGTCGGGTCCAGGGTACCCATCTTGCTCGCCAGCGCGCCCACGAGGCTGCCCTCGCCCGTGCGGTCCCCGGCCGCTTCCCAGAACACGGCGCCGCCGAGCCCCTTTTTGAGGAGGTAGTCAGCCTTCACGTTGGCGCTCTGGACGTTGTCGTACGTCACCAGCTCGCGCGAGCTCGCGTCGTAGCTGTAGAGCGCGCCCGCCGCTTGGTCAAACACCTCGACGGCGCCGGCCCGCGGGAGGACCTTGTAGTGCCACACGCCCTCCTCTACAGACCCCCGGCCGACACCCTGGTACGGCTTGCCGATGCCGTCCGTGTTGAGGAAGGAGCGGCCGTAGAGCGGCAGGCCCAGGACGATCTTGCTAGGGCGGATGCCCTGGCCAAGGTAGTACGTCAGAGCGGCCTCGGTGCTGTACTTGGTGGCCTCCGGGTTGGACGGGTCGGTGAAGAGGTTGGCCTGGTGGCCGGTCGTCTTGTCCCAGGACCCAGCGTAATCGTAGGCCATGAGGTGCCACGCGTCGACGTAGGGGTCCATGCCGCGGAGGTCCATCTTCTGGTAGTTCGTCGGGCCGGCCGGGCACGCGATGGTCAAGGCGAAGTGGTAGCCGGGGGCGTACTGCGCGGCGTGCTTGTCGAGCTCCTCGCGGCAGGTCTTGAGGAGGGCGACGAAGTTGGCTGCCTCCTGAGCGTTGGCAGGGTATTCCCAGTCAATGTCGATCCTGCGTCGCTCGTTAGCTGTTGGGACCCCGAGAACCTCAACAAGCACCTCGGTGTCTTGTTGAGAGGGTTGGGGGGTGGCTTACCCGTCAAACCCCCAATCGTGCATGAGCTTGATGGCCGAGGTCGCGAAGCGCTGGCGGCCGGCCTCGGTCGCGGCAACGGGGACGAATTTGGACGACCAGGTCCAGCCGCCGATGGAGAGGACGAGCTTGAGCTTGCGGTTCAGCTTCTTGAGGGCGTACAACTGCTTGACGCAGCCGTAGGCGTTTCCGGCCTGGTTCGAGTCGCCCGGGTACTGTCGCTGCGTGTCTGACCAGGGATCGGACGAGAATCTATACGGTTTGTTAGTCCTGGGCGTTGGCTAACATATCTGGCATGATTTGACTTACACCTGTCCGTCGGCAGCGATGTTGGCAAAAGAGTAGAGCAGGTGCGTCACCTTGTCGGCCGGAATGTCCGCTGGTTGATAGTTGGCTCCGTAGACGCCCCTGGCCGTGTTAGCCAAAGTCTCCTCCTGCCAATACTTGAACGGCTCGGCTTACCAGTTTGTGAAGTACAGCACATTTCTATACCCGGATGAAGGTGCTCCGGGGTTGGTGGCAGGCGAAGTCTGGGCCGGGGACACGCTGGACGGAGCCGGGGGCACGACGGACGAAACCACGGATGATCCGGCAGACGGTGTCGGCCTTGTGGCTGAGGAACGCGGAGGAAGAAAGGGGGTTACGACGATGGGACCCGGACCCGAAACCGCTGGTGGAGCCGAGGAAGCCGGCGGGCTGAGGGCTGGTGGGGCCGGCTGTGATGTTGGTGCGGTGACCTGCGTGGACTGGAGGATGGTGCCTGCCTTTTTGCAGCTTGGCCGTGCCGAGCGGCGCTCGTTTGCAGGCACTGCGCCCGCGACGGACGCGAGGAGAAGATGTAAGAGGATGGTTGATCCAACCATGACTGTAAACTAGGTAGCGGCTGGCGAGAGCTGGTGACGATCGGCAGGGGAAGGGTGAAAGGGAGATGCGATAACGAACATTTCGGGGAAGGAAAGGGGCCCTCTTATTGCTTTTCTATAGTGTCTTGTCTCTTCCGATATGTCGAGAGGGGGTTGACGGGAGGTTAGGAGGGGGGGGGGTGGCCAAGCCGTGATGTATCGTACCTATGTGAGGAATGCGCAGAGCTGGAGGCACAGTTCATCAACCTCCAGACCCACAGTAAATGAATGATGGCGGGCGAACATGGGATTGGGATGTTGCGGTTTGCCTCGCTCGCCGGCCCCTTGGATATCGGAGTCGTGCTCTGGAGGTTGGCCGCCACATGGAGGAATGGAGGCCGCCACGGGGACCGAATCCCCAGCTCCTGGGACGTCCGAAACATGTGCCCTTGGGTAGACGAAGGGAGCATGAGAGTCAGGATAATAGATACACTTCTCTTCGGTTTGGGTCGTTCTACAGTGAGCAACCACTCATAATGGTAGATCAGTGAAACCTGGCTCGTAAAAAGAACACACACTCGCTCGAGTCCGGCCGTGTTGTTCTTCAGCATGAAAGCCCATGTTGCGCAGGGGGGGGCAGCTGGAGAGGGAGAGGGAGTGAATGCCCTGATCCGTGGCACCAGGCTTCAGGCTCAGGTTGAACCAACACAAGACTGTTCGTAACATGGTTCTTTACATATGTGTTTCCCCTTGAATGCATGCATGCATGCGAACAACACAACGCCCCAAGCCTGTCAGATCCCAGGGAGCACGTTGGGATGTCGTTAAACGGGAGGGTGTGTTCTGGATCTGATTTCCGGCAGGTTTGCAGTCAGAACGTCGGACAGCCGCAGATGGCGGGTCCCGTCCCCGCAAGCACGCCGCACTGCGACACGCTGAAGAATGAACCCCTGCCACACACCAGCGCAGCGCAGCGCAGCGATGTCAGCTGTCAGTGGGGGGCGAGTCGGCGCCCGTGCAGCAACGCCCATGGCAATCGAGCACTTCCAATCTTTACTTTGTCCAGTTTCTCTTCGCGGTCGTGACCCAGAATGAGACCCGTTGCGTCATGAGTTCGATTTTTGAAAAGGATCTAATGATATATGGCGGGCTCGGCAGGCATCAAGGAGCCTGAGCCACTACCACCCACCTAGGTACCTACCTACCTACCTACCTACCTAGGTAGAAAATCATCTGCAACAGCGAGCCGCAGGGCCACATTCCAGCGTCCAGCCTCACTGACACACTTACACGCGGTACAGTACCTACGTCACCCTTGAGAACAGACGGTGTCTCGGCAGGCGTGTTGTTCCAGCAAATGCGCCGTCAATATTGTCTCGACTTATCCATGAAAACGCAAGTCGCTTTTCGATAGTCTTGTTCCATCCCCTCGACGATGGCCCTTGGACGAAAAAAAAAAGCAGGCTTGTAAACCAACAGCAAAGACGGTACGGAGGGATGGCGGGCTGACTCCTTGTGTGTCCGATTCGAGACTTACACGCAAGGGCGCCCATAACAGCAGCACCGCTGGCGATAGTGGTGTTGGGGTCCGGGTATCCCTCACATGACCTACGCTCCCTCGCCTTCAGACTGTCTCCCCTCCCTTCTCATCAGCTCACCGCTGCGTCCCGGTCGCCGGCGCCCTTCCCTTCCCTTGGACTGCGCATTAACGCGGCAAATATCGCAGCAAATATTCCCAGGCCGCCAACGGCGAGCCGTAACCGAGCACGCGCGGCACGTCGTTGGGCTACCACACACAATATGGCGGGCAAAGACTGTACCGACGACGGTCTGCAGCGAAACGAGCACGAATTCGGTCTGCGGTCGATGTCGTGGAGCAGTGCCAGTACTTGTGCTGCTGCTGATATTTATAGACAGCCCACGAGAACAGCACGCTTGCTGTGAAGAGAAGAAAAAAGTACGACAGAGCGATGCGGAAGACAATTTTACAGGGAAACTTGGCGACCCAGTCCATGGTCTCGAGGAGGTAGTGTCCCGTCATCGCCTCTTCAGAAAGGTGAGAGTCTCTTGTTTGCTGATGTGCAGATATGTATTTGATTTGACTTGATCGAGTTTGTTTCGCCCTCCTTTCTTGTGGAGCCAGCGGAACACGATAATCTTGCCGTTTCCTATACGAGTACAAAATGGCCTCACCTCACGCAATTCCCCGTTCCGCTATTCTGATGCTTCGGCTATCTCGTGGACCCTGGGTGTGTGTGTGTGCGTTTATGTATGTGTGTGAGGTTGGGAGGGAGGAGTGTCATGGGAATGACGGCCTGCGGAGGTTTGCGAATAGGGGACTAACTGTGCACCCAACATACGACTTGTACGGCACAAACCTCTATGCGAAGGGAAGGTGGTGATCGTCCCTACCGAGAACACAGACAAGTCTCAACATGAACCTGCTTGATTTATTCCAAAGTCATCGCAGTCTCGTGGGATGTAGTGTACTTTTTTGGGGGGGGGGGGGTGGGGGTGGGGGGGGTATCGTGTCTGTCTCCTCATTCCTGCAAATGGGGGGGCATTCCTCTTCCGTTCCATCTTCTAAACCTGTAGACCAAAAGAAATGTTCTGTCCAACTCTAGATCTCCGTCTTGCTCAGCTTCTTGGCCAGATCGTCCACCTCCTTGTCCTTGAGCTGAACAGTGGGCTCCTCCTGGGCCTCCTGGGCCTCCTTGTTGAGGATGTCGGCTCTCTCCGCGGGCTCTAGCTCCTCTTCCTCGGATTCCTCCTCGGATTCCTCCTCCTCCTCATCATCAGATTCCTCGCCCTCGAGATCGCTAAGACTGTCGAGGCCCCATGCGTCTTCGTCGACAATGTCGCCGCCGATCTTCTCCTTGCGATCCTTCAGCTTCTCGCGGATGGCGGTCACAGAGGGGTCCTCCTCCTCAAACTTGTTGCCGTTGAGCTCAACCTTCTTCAGGGCAGGCAGAAAGCTGGAAACGGCGCTCGCAACGCCGGCCAGGGCCTTGGGGGTGATGTCGTTGAAAGCCAGACGAAGGATCTCGAGCTTGTCCTGCTTGCCCTTGGAAAGAGCCTTGGCGACGAGAGCAGTACCCTTGGCAGTGAGGAAGGCATCGTTAAGACCCAGCTCCTGTAGGTGTGTCCAGGTCGGGAGAACGCTGGCAACAGCCTTGGCACCCGAGGCGGTAAAGGTGTTGTCCTGGAGATCGAGAATGCGTAGCTCGGTCGCGTGGTTCAGACCCTCGCTGATGAGATGGCTGATACCCTCCTGGCGAATTCCGTTCTGAACCATCTTGATCTCCTTAATCTTGTTGTGGAGGCTGAAGGCCTTGGCCCAGGCCTGCATACTGCCATTCTCCAGACGGTTGCGACCACAGATAACAGTCTCAAGGTGTGGCACCTCCTTTCCTTCCTTCCTCGCCGCCTCCTTCTTCGCATGCAGCTCAGACAGCGCATTCGCCACCAGGATACCGGCGTGGGGACCGAGGCCGTTGTTGTTCAGGTACAGGTGCTGGAGAGGGACGTGAGCGGCCAGGAAGGCGACGACGGGCGCCTGGGTGTTGATGCCGAAAGCGTTGTCGTTCAGGTTGATCGTCGTGAGCTTGGGGAGGTTGAGGATCGAAGTCAGAAGGGAAGTCAGAGCCTCGGGAATTTCGCTCAGGAGACGGCCGGTGAAGATGTCGGAGAGGTCTGCAGACTGGCCAGTTTCGTTAGCAGTTGTGCGTGATTGTTGGCGCCATCAGCAGCGTACCTGAAGGTTGTTCTTGGTGGCCAAAACCTCACCCAGACGCTTGCAAGCGCCAACGCCCAGGGTGTTTCCCAGAAACTTGACCTCCTCGACATCGGTCGAGATCAGCTCGGCGATGTGGGGTTCAAGGTCGGCGGCTGTATCGAGCTTGAGACCCTTTCCCTCAAGGGAAAACACTTTGCGCGGAGACGCCATGATGAGTATGATTATGATGGATAAAGGTAAAGCGAAGCAGAGTGCTCGGGGGAAGGTGGCTGCAAGTGCGCAAAATGAGTGTCTGTCCGGGTGTGGTGGTGATGGTGGGGGCGGGGGAATAAACAAAACGATTTCGACTTTCGAGCACCTCTCGAGTCATAGTACTCTCTGTACTCCGTACGCAGGAGGAACTTGCAGGGGAGGTACCCGGGTGGATGCCAGGCATGCCACAGGGGGGGCAGGTCTGCCAGCTGGCACATTCGGCCCTCCAGGCGGGACCAGCTGGTCACTGACCCCCAGTCGACGTTTGCTCGTCGACTAGACGTCGCGACACTGGACCGAGCCCAGGCGCAAACATCATTAAAGTTGTCAGGAGCAAGGCCCCGACGTGATTTCTCCGGCGATTGGCTTGCACTCGACTGGAAAGCGCCATTTAATCCATCTTCTACTCTTCCTCCTCACTAGGAGTCATCTATCTTACGTCAATCTCACCTTCTAGCTTACTATCCCTGGCGACGACGATTGGTTCCACGCATTTAGTAGCAAACGATTGATGATAATTACTGCATCCTTCGAAAAGCATTCCATCCCCCAGAACGGCGCAGAATGGCTCGTGGAGACTCGACACCACCCGAATCGCCGCTTTCCTCCATGGACAACAGCGATGCCTCTGATGACGAGGTTCACGACTACGAGGACGAGTCGCTCCTCCGCCCTTCGAAGCGACAGAAGCTGGGGGCGGCCTCGACGATGTCTCCCGCCGTCGCCGCCGAACCCGAACCCGAAGCAGTACCCGAGCCAGACCCGCTAGATGGCATGTCGGACGTCTCATCCGACACCTCCGGTGACATTCCCAGTTCTCCCATGAATGCCAAACTAGACGAAGAGGACTTCCAGGAGCAGGTCACGGCGTGTGCCTGGGAGGGCTGCGACGCCGGTGACTTTGGCAACATGGATAAGTTGGTAGACCACATTCACAGCGATCACATCGAGAGCCGACAGAAGAAGTACACGTGCGAATGGATTGGCTGCAACCGAAAGAGCATGGGCCATGCTAGCGGTTACGCGCTCAAAGCCCACATGCGTAGCCACACCAGGGAGAAGCCTTTCTACTGCTACCTGCCAGGTTTGCAATGCCGTCCTTCGGTCTACCTAAACATGGTGGCTAACCAGTACAGAATGCGATCGCTCGTTTACTAGATCCGATGCCTTGGCGAAGCACATGCGGACCGTTCACGAGACAGAGGCTCTGCGCCCCTCTGACCCAGTCCCCAAGTCGATGCAGGCCGGCCCTACAGGCAAGGGCAAGCTGAAGATCATCATCAAGACCCCCCAATCGCACGCCGCTGGCCATGACGATGCCATGGACGATGATGCGGATGACGATGAGCTCTCGGCCGACCTGTTCACGCCCCTGACCGAAGAGCAAGGCTTCACTCCCGAGGAGCTCAAGATACCTCTCGAGAAGCTTTACAAACTTTGCAGATTCCAAGTCAAATGGGCCCAGGATGAATCAGCGAAGCTCGCGGAAGAAGTGAAGTATTGGGAGAAGCAATACAAGGACCTTTGGCGCGAAAAGGAAGTCCTCTTTTCCCAGGTTGTAAAGAGCGAGGTTGACTGGCATGAACGCAGACAGGCAGTGCTGTCAGGCGCAGCGGACGTTCAGCTGTCAGGCGTGCTCGAAAGCCAAGAAGGCAATGCAGCTGCAACAAACGGCGATGGCGCAGGCTCCCAGGAAGATTCCAGCGCGAAAGAGACTCTGGCCAACGGGACTGGTTCGACGGAAGTTGCGGCAGCTAGTTAGAGTCGGCCGTCCACGATTGAGCGCCGCCCAGGGAATCCAGACGGGAACGGCGACCTTGGGCAATTCGTGGGGGAACCGCTGGGCATGTACGAATCGAGAGTTCCCTGCATCTACTGTGGCCGAGAATATTCTTTCTACTACCTCATCGGAACGCACGCGGAGGTCTGTTCAGGTCTTCGTTGATGAGCACCCGGACGACTAGATGGTGCAGACAGCGTGCAGACAGCGACCCCAGCGCTTCCGAGGATTCAACAGTCAACACCATATACGCGGACGAGACGACGAGTCTGTGAGGGTGTTTCAGAGCTCACCGAAGAAGGATAATCCCAAGTACTAAAGGTACAAATAACAGTGCAATTGGCGTGAAGCTGACGGACTTCATTGCCTGCATGCTTTGCCGCAGGGGGGCGTCAGGGAAAGTTTGGCGAGAGGCACATGGAGCATACGGCGCATGGCGTATTGTATTATCAGGAGAATGGTTCATCATTGACTGTAATTGATGAGCAGCGGCGGCGGCACAGCTCGTCCCTAAAATACCTCGATATTGGCTACCTACTCATTACTCTATACTGCGCAGAGACAACTTTTTAAAAGTGGTGAGAATTTCGTACCCTATGTTAACATCGCTACCATCTCTCGGAAGGGGTAAACCGGAAGCGCTGCCGAATCCTGTGGCGCGCGCTGTGGGCCGAAGCCCTCCGAGGCAGCAACGTCCAATTGGCCGACGAGAAGTGAACCGCACACACTTACATACCCTTCTTCTTGGTGCGGTACGATTCTGTGTTCTTGAAGGGAAACGAGCTCGTGTCCTTGTCGTAGCCGTGCTTCTTGCTGCGGCGCGACTTGTCGCCGGCGAACATGAGACACCAGAGACCGAAGACGGCGAAGAGAGTGCTGCCGAGGCAGCCGAGGACGAAGCCCGTCTGATCCGTCCGAAGATACCTGCTGTAGCAATAGAAGGCGGACGAGGCGTGGTGGATGGAGGAGATGAACAGGGCGGCGTTGGCGTACGGCGAGACGGTCCCCGGCGGGGCTGAGACGTGTAAGCACGATGCGGGGGGGAGACGGACGGGGAAGGGGGTCGGGGGATGCGACTGACTCTGGTCCTCGGACACGAGGGGGACCGCACCGGAGAGGGTCACGACGAGGAGGCCGAGGGTGAGGAGGGCGAAGCCTAGGGAGCGGGCAAAGTAGTCCTCGAGAGCTGGCGGGGTGGGAGTTAGTTCGCTGGTCCTCGGGAAGATTGCGAGAAAGAGCTCACAGCCTGCGGCGGCAGGGTAGTCCTCTGGACGGAGGAGGTTGGTGATGAACCGCGGCCAAACGATGAGCGGGACAGCCTGAGCCGCGAGCCAGCCCAGGTTGCCGAAGCTGAATGTCGATATCGCCTATTGTGTGGTGTAGAGGGGAGCTTGTCAGCGACTTTCAAACATGCGCGCGAGTTTAGAGGATTGCCGCATACGTCCATTGTAGCGTTAGGTGGGGAGGGGTTACTGGAACTCAGGTTCCGGTGATAGTCTGCTTTCGAGCGACGAGTTTGCTAAGATGGATTGAGTATCAATCATAGCTTTCCAGGAAACAGAAGGGAATACATGGCTTGAGGCTGGCCGGGAGCTTCTACAGCCCTCCATCGCGTGGATGACCTCAGGGTTAGTAAACGGTACGTATATTGGGTATTCAGGCGACGTCATTGGCCTTCTTCCCCCCGGCTTGTCGGCATACTATGTAGGCATAGTAGTAGGCGCGCGTCCACCCTCCCTGTCGACCACCGGCCAGCAGCTGCACGCCTTGTTTGTGCCTGTAAGGAATGCCCCCTGCACCGCTTTTCCGGACCTCTCAGCGCTTCTTCATAAGGGTCCTAGGCCGACGCCGCCGATGGCGTGGAAGTGGGAGAGGCAGAATCCCCCTCGCCCGCTTTTATTTTTCTTCTCGCCAATCCGCCACCTGCCGATTTCGCAGCGCATGCGCGCCCTGTGGATTCCCCAACTTTTGCCTTTGCCAGCGGCGTTTCCCCTGCAAAAGCCCAGTGGTGGGGGGCTGATTTGCAATCACACCCTGCCGGTTTTGTTTTCCCTTAAGCTGTCGAAGCAGTTCAACCATTTGCGCATCTCCGGGTTCGCGGAAAGAGATGGAGAGAGAGAGAGAGGGGGACCACTCACACTTATTAGCAGCATCCTGAAGACGAAGAAAAAGGCGACCCGGGTCCTTATCTCTACTACCTGTTTGTAGATTTCTACAAAAGCTGCTGGCTGTCGAACCTGCTTCTGCTCTTCCACAAAATCCTTGCGGCTTGCCCTTCATTCTTCTCTCGCATCACATTTGCCCCGCCATCGTCAACATCCCACCTCCTTGCCCACAAAACCCCCCCTTCTCCTACGACTTGACAAACCCTCCCGGAACCGACAAGATGAGCGCGATCCTCTCGGCAGACGACCTCAACGACTTTATCAGTCCGGGCGTCGCCTGCATCAAGCCCATCGAGACCCTCCCATCCGCCCCGCCACCACCGTCGCAAGACCCCTCCTCCCTCGAGCACGAAGTGATACTCGACGGCCAGCCCGGTTCCGCCGCAGCCAACGCTCCGCCCGCCGAGATATCCCTGACGGACTGCCTCGCCTGCTCCGGCTGCGTCACCTCCGCCGAGGCTGTCCTCGTCAGCCTGCAATCCCATACTGAGGTCCTCCACACCCTCGACTTCGGCCCCGCGCTGCGCATCGTCGGCCCGGACGACGACGGCCAGTTCCGCGTCGACGGCCTCGAGGACGAGAGCCGCAGGCTCTTCGTCGCCAGTGTGTCGCCCCAGACGAGGGCGAGCCTGGCCGCGGCCGCGGGGAAGGGGACCACGGAGAAGGAGGCGGGCCACATGCTCGAGAGGCTGCTCGCCGGCCCCGACGGCCTGGCGAGCGCGGGGAAGCACAATAATGGGTTTACGTGGGTCCTGGACACCAACGTTGCGCGCGAGGCGTGCCTGGTCCTCGGCGCGGACGAGGTCTTGGGCGCAGAGGACGCCCCTGCGGGGTCCGCGACGAAGCCCATCCTCACGTCGTCGTGTCCCGGCTGGGTGTGCTACGCCGAGAAGACGCATCCGTACGCGCTGCCGCACCTGTCACGGGTCAAGTCGCCTCAGGCGCTGATGGGCACGCTGCTCAAGACCACCCTCAGCAAGAAGCTCGGGATCCCGCCCAGCAGGATCTGGCACCTGGCAGTCATGCCCTGCTTCGACAAGAAGCTGGAGGCCAGTCGCGAGGAGCTTACGGACTCGGTATGGGCCGGGGACGGGACGCCGGGCAGGGGAGTCCGCGACGTCGACTGTGTCATCACGAGCAAGGAGGTCCTCATGTTGGCGGAATCAAGGGGCTTCAATTTCTTCGACCTTGCCCGGAGTAAGCCGATCTTCGAGCGCGCGCCCTTTCCCGATGCGCGCCTGAACAAGTTCCTCTTCCCTGGCCGCGGCGCCCACCGCTCGTCTCAGGCGGCAGGCACGTCCGGCGGCAACCTCTACTTCACCCTCCAGACTGTGGTCTCCAAGCATCCCGGTTCTCACATCCAAGTTGTCCGCGGGCGCAACGCCGACGTTGTTGAGTTTGTTGTTGCCTCCCCCACCGGCGATCCGATATTCAAGGCTGCCAGATACTATGGTTTCCGGAACATACAAAACCTGGTGCGGAAGCTGAAGCCAGCACGGCCGTCTCGAATGCCTGGCGGCAAGGCATTTGGCGCTGCCAGGCGGCCCGCTGGTAAGTCGGCCGGGCTGGAGTATGCCTACGTCGAGGTCATGGCTTGCCCTGGCGGCTGCACCAACGGCGGCGGGCAGATCAAGGTTGATGACCCCATCGTGGTCGAGCGCCGGGGCTTCGAGGATAAGCCCGGCCCCCTTGAGCAAAAAGTCTTCTTGGCCGAGGTCGACGAGGCCTACTTCTCGGCGGAGGACTCTGATGGCGAAGACGGCGTGCCTCAGAACGGCGGCGACCTCGGGGCGGATATTGTTGATGGAATTTCACCTTCGTACATTCGAGATACCCTGGCGCACTGGGCGGGTATCACTGGCATAGACTTGGGCAGGATGGCGCTCACCACGTATCGCGAGGTGGTCAGCGACGTGGGCAAGGACAAGGCGAGCGACACGGAGCGCGTTGTCCAGCTGGCGGGCAAGATTGGTGGAGGCTGGTAGCTTTCATGTCGATAGGATAAGTAGTTATTCAACCCTCCTTGGTGCCTCGCTTGGCGAAGCCGAACCCTCCTCTCCCACTTCCGTCCGGCCCGCGTGGCGCTCGCAAGGCTTGCCTGGGCTGTTGTTCCTCGTCCCTCGGCGTGGACCGGCTAGAGTGCGGGCCGGGGTCGCCCCCTCGCTTCTGCATCGCGAAGCCTCCCCTGGGCGCGTAGCCGGGGTCGAAAAGCTCGCGGCCGCTCTCGGAGCGGACGCCGTCGGTTCTGCTGCTGCCGGGTCGTCTGTAGTCCTCCTGCCGGCTTGAGTTGTTCCCTCGGTGCCCGCCGCCACGACCACGTCCTCTACCACGGCCGCGGCCCCCTCCTCCTCTCTCGTTCTCACCGCCCCTAGGCGGGGTCGTCGTCCCGGGGCTCGAGGCCCCGGACGAGGGATTCGACTCGCCGAAGATCTTGGCGCGGGCCTCCTCGTATCGCCGCTGCTTCTCCTCGAGCTCGCGCTGCTGCTTGGCACGGATCTCCTCAGGTGTGAGCTGGGGCTTCTTCTCGGCGTCCTGGTCCTCGGCGTCGTCGTCGGCGAGGGAGAGGTGAGAGAGTTGGCCGGTGACGGGGTCACGGCGGGCAATGGTCCGGGGTGCGGGCTTGCGGCTGAGGACCTTGACTTGAGGCTTGAAGCCCGTGGCCAGCGGCACTGAGGGCTGGGCCTCGAGGAAGGTCAGGGGTGTCGGGGTATCGCTGTCGGGGTTGCTATGTCAGTGGCTGCCCACCCGAAAGACTGAAAGGCCTAAAGGACGGGGGGATTGCATAGAGGCTATCTTGGGAGGCGAAAGGCATCATCAATGGACGTACGCTGATTCCCAGAGCTTCCTGTTTGACTCGGCATGCTGGGCAAGGCGCTCTGCTTTGCTCAGCGGTGCCGGCGGTTCAGGCTGCAACGGTGCCCCTCCATCCATCTTGTCGGCAGCAGACTCCCAGTCATCGTCCTCCCAAGCGTCAGGAACGGAACCCTTCTTGACCATCTTGTTCAGGTGTTGTTTGGTGTCTTGGGCGTATAGTATACAGCCTGGTCGGCAGCTAGCACGTATGCCTGCTCAGGGAAAAGGTGCTTTGGCTGGATGGGGTGGGAAAGGAAGGAGTGTGCTGTGACCGTGACGAGGCGAGCGGTGAGAGCAGCTAAGGTGGGAGCATTGGAGGGCCTTGAAGATGTGAACGCAATGCGACCCAAAATCGGAGTTTATCCAGGTCTGAAAGAAGCTGGCTATTCACAATTGCACACTAAGGGGGGGGAGGGGAGGTGGAATGGGATGAAGTTGACGGGTCTGGTCCCTTGTTGGCTATGCCTTGCACAGAGGTGTGCTGTCGGTACAGTTATTTTCATTTCTTTTTATTTTATTTTAGCTCCTCTCTACTATGTACTAGGTCGATGACCTGGACAATACCTCTGGAAGCTGCAAGAGTGACGCCAGAGCGGATGTACCAACAATGTCTCATCTGTATCCGGGCTTGTGTGGAGGGGCATCAGGGGTCAGCAGGCGCATCGGATCTTGGAAACACCACGCTGGGGCATAGTGGGGTTGCCTGAGCCAGGTGACAGACAGCCCAGCCAGACAACAGTCTACCCTACCTAGGTAGGTATTTATCACTTGCCCAGGTCACTCCGTAGGCAGGATCATAGCTAAGAGACCATCTTCACTTTCATTGTCTTCTTCAGATTTCATTATCGTGTTTCTAAATACCCATCTTTGTCTTCTCGATTCTCTACTTTTCCCTGGTGCTTCAATCGTTTCGCATCCCTTGTCGCCCATTCTCAGCTACCCCTCTTGGCACATCTAAGGCTGCCGAATCGCGTGTTGAAGCCGAACCTGGCCTGTAAGCTACACCTTCAGCTTCCAATCCTATCCCACGACTTCTCACAGTGGGACCAAGGCCATTTGAACCCAATCTGGACAGGGAGACATAGGAAAGCAATGGCTGCGGGTTCCGCGAAGCTCCAGACACCCAGCTCCGAGGCCGGAGCCAGCGCCGCTGATGACTCCAAGGCCGCGCCCACTTGGAACAGCAAGAAGTTTAGAGAGGAGTTCGAATCCCTAAAGTCGAAACTCCTTGACCAGCGTTTCGATCCGAGTAAGTTGCTATCAGCACCAGCCTTTTCATTCGTTACACTGGATCGGGGAAGGAGTCCCAGCATCTCTCGCATCTCCCGTGCTTAGAACGATGCATCAACGAGCAAGACCGGCTGCGGTTACGGAGATGAAAACCAATGCTAAAATGCAGGTCGGCAGAGCACTTCCCCGACCCTCTGCTCCCAAGGAACGGCTCTGATCCCCGGAATAACCCCAAAGGAACGCCGGAGGCCGAGAGGAGGATCGACCAGATCATCGCCGAGTACAGGGACCTGAATTAAGGAGTTGGTCCGCGAACCTCCCACGGCGGACTGGTCTACCTTTGGCGGCAACGGCCTTATTTGTACCGATTGAACTGTTTGAAAATCTTCTCCGTAGTCTTTGTATATGAGGAATGTGTTGTTTTGAACCGCCGCTTTGTCCGTCTGCATGAATCGAACAAGCTCTTTGAGGTTTTCGACCGTTGGTCGAGAAAACAAGTTTCACCGCTGTGGTCCCCCTTTTCTTCTTCTCGTTCTGATCCAGCTGAATGAAATCGACACATCAACCCCAGTGCTATCTTATCCGTATGACTGTCTCTCTTCCGATGAGTTCGCTGCACAGTGGTGTGGTTCCGCCAGGAGCCTCGTGGAGCTTTGGGTTAATGGTCACGCGGATGGGTTCGCCAGGTCATTCACTTCTTATCCATATGATCTTCTCCATGCCGTCATTGCTCGACTCTACGGCGTAGAAAACCCAGGCAGCCGTACGCACATTTCGTCTCATCTCGATCGCCCATATTGGGGCTGGGAGCATTCACTTATATCACTGCTTCACATCGAGATCAGTCTCCGCTGGCCCTCAACCTTTATCTTGGCCGCCCTCAGCTGTCGCTCTTCGGCCTCTTTCTTTTCTTCCAAACGGCATAAATACATGACGACCGCACGAGAACTTCACTGCAGAATCAAGACGTATCAGCCAACACTACGATTTCAAGTCCGGTCCTGGACACGTGGTTATCTTCAACATCAGTCACCACCTTCAACCACCTCAACCCCCCCCCCGAATCGGATATAAAATCCCAGAGAACATGGCCCCGATCAAGTTGGACCAGGAGTCTGTCAGAGACGGCTCCGACACCAAGCGTCGTCAGCCGCCAACCTTCACAACCCCGACCGCCTCAACACGCAAGATCCGCAGTAAGCCCCGGTGTCCATCCCCTGATTGCCAGCTCTCCAAGAACTGACCGTTCGCTTGCAAAAGAGCAAACACGCGCCAAGTCTCGCCGACACCGGCCCTCCGATATTCTCGTCTACCCGCCGCCCCCTCTAGCCCAGAACATCGTCATCGTGAGGACGGCGCAGGAGGCCGCGTTCCTCCCGAGCCCCAGACTGCACCGCAACGGCCATTTTCCGCAGCAGCGGCTGCTCGCCCGACCGAGGCCCCAGCCCCTGTCCGCGGCGCAGAAGCGTCCCAGGATCCTGCTCTCGACCAAGAACTTCAAGTGGGTCAAGACCGACGACGCCGTCTGGGTCAAGAAGCGGCGGATCGTCCTCAAGACGAAGGGCGTGGGGAAGAGGAACGCATCGCGTTGATGGCCGGGACGTGAGCGGCTTTCCTGGTCTTTGAGTAATGCATTGCGTGGGAGAAACATACCGTGGGGCGTTTGGAGGGCATCCTGGGTTAGACGTCGACGTTTCTCCATATAGCGAGTATATCCGCACGGGGCTGTTCGTTGCATGGCATGGCGGGTTCACATTTACTAGACTAGACGCATCTGGAGCGGTTCCCCACGGATCCTGGAGATCCTAGCATAGGGAGTTCGGTTGCAAACGATACAAACCAGATTTTGACCTACGTACGAGCCTTTAGTGTGCCTTGTAGATTAGAGGACAAAGGAGACCAGGGCCATTTATTTCAATGATCAGGGATATGAGAGACGGCGTCTCGAGGGCCTACGAAGATCTGACAATGGATCAACCTTCAGACTGGATCTGCGGGAAACCATAAACTGTATACTACATGGTAGACAGAGCACAGAGAGCCATTTAGCTGTTAAGTGACCTGTATTCTATTTCCTCGGTGACGACATAAGCAGCATATGAACGTGGCCTTTGTACTCGTAAATTGGCAATGGCAATATCATCCTGCTTTATGTATACACCTACTGTTGTTGGCCAGCGACAAAGTGCACATTTGCAGCCAGAGGGCCTAGAGCTTGTGAACTCCAAGCAGCCGACCAACGACATCACACCACTCGGCTCTGTAGAGACGGGATATATGCGGCGAGGGCACGATCAACACTGAGACGACGTCGTAGAAGCAGTGACGACCACGGGGACCGGGGCACTAGAAACAGCGAGGATTGCAACACTGGGTAGCCGTCTCGCCATGCCTATCTGGCATTCTCTGGCAGCAAGAAGCACATGGTAAAGCAAACGCAGGGTATCGACCCCTCATCGGCGGAACGCGGGAGCACAGACATCGGCCTTGCATACACCTAGATAGTCAACTACGCAGTACGTATGGTAGGCCCATGAAAGCTCCCGGCAGCGGACGGGTAATTAGCCAGTGGGAGAAATCCAACTCCGAAGGAGTTGTCGATGTTGAAGACGAAGCTGGGGGGGAGCACCGGCATTGGTTGCTTCCCTCCCACCCCCGCCTCTCCCGAGCGTTCATGTGCAAATGCCAGATGCACGAAGGGTCGCACGAGGATGAAGCACGTAGGTTCTTCAGCATGTAGCCAACGGGACGGTAGGGGGTCGCAGACTAGAGGGAACCCGGGCCTGGAAAAATTTTGACATGCGTCGGTGGACAAGAGACAGCCCGGGGTAGGCGAGATGCAGACCCGGCGGTTCGGTTCGAATACTCTTCGGACGAGAATTGCTCCGGCGTGGGGTCTACGAAACGTTGACCAGGGACAGTTGGTCGGCCGGGCCGTGTCGTCGAGTCGGGGCAAATAGACTTCGAGCGCACATGAGAACGGGACTGGGAGTCTGCGGTCGCAACCAAAAGCATGACTGCCACAGAACAATGTACGTGTGCGACTTTATACAGGAAGGCTGAGCTTCTGATTCCAAGGCAAGTGGACGTCTTGGAGCAGATATTCGCCAACGCGCCGCCCAAAGAGAATGATGGTCGTCCGGCACAAACATGGAGCAGGCAACGAAGAGGAGGTTCCTGAGGGCATGATGAACGCCCGGGGCACCGCCTGGAAGGCCACGTTCATACCGTGACTGCAGTCGCGCTATATTTCATACAAGCCTAATGACTCGTTCAAAGCATATAAGGAATCGCCATGCATTGAACGCTGGGCAACGTCGGATGGAACGGGAATAGAGTTGGAGATCCAATGTCGGGGGGGCATGGGCCGGAAAGAGAGAGAGAGAGAGAGAGAGAGATTGACGTAGCGAATTCCACCAGTTACGTAGGGGACAGGGCGACCTCTCCACCGATGGACGAACGGCGGGGAAGATCGGCGTGAGTCGTCGACTTACATCCATCATGCTGCATGTACCACGCGTAAGGTGGAAAGCCAGGGAGGGGGTCGGATTCCCGAGCGTGAGCTTGTTAGCTTGTTTAGCCATGTTGCTCTGGCTGTCGAATGAATGATTCATGGCGCTGACCCTCAACAAGCCGATTACGATTTAGGGGCATGTCGAAACGTAAGCGTGTGGTTGCAACGACGCTTATGTGCCGTGCCGTAGGCGGATCTATCGGTGAAGCTTTACCGTCACGGTTCTTCGTCATGCCTCGCTCGTTCGAAGTGAAGAATATTACGGGGTTGTGTAACATCATCTTGCCCCGTGCCCCTCGAGACGAAGATAATAGTCTGAGCAGGCCCCGTCTGGGAAGGCTGGGGATAGATAGACCGACTCGTACTGGCATGCCGGTCGGCTAGTCGACAACGCGTTGCTACTAGTCCAAAGGTTGGTAAACCCGCCTCTGCAAAAAACCCGCCACCTTTGGACAAGGGCATACCTACATGGCATGGTATCTCATTGCGCGAAGAGAGCGCGAATCCGACCAATGGAGCCTGGTCTTCGCCGAACTGACAATGCATGGCTCGTACTTGGTACTGCATCGCAAGCTAACATTGAGGGGCCACCTGTGTTACCCCGAGACATGGCAGGCCCCAATGGTTTATCAATCCGCAGAGTCCACCTGCTGGCACTACAGGTATTTCTATATAGAGTTGCGAAGGTGAAGGAAATGGGGGCTGTGGAGTGGCCTGGCCAAAGCAGAGCCCCTTTTCTGGCCCGGCAAGGGATCCAACCGACAGCCGACCTTCCCTGTAGGTGCGGCCACCATGACAAGATAGGTAGGCAGGCAGGCAGAAGACAGTTCTGCGTTTGTAGTGTACGGCTGCAGAGTGGCGAAAGGGTGTACCGTAGGTCTGTAGGTAATGTGTCGGAGCCAATGCTTCCCTGCAAATGTGTTGTTGGTTTGTCGACGGTCTTGACTCATCCACCTTGTCAACCGAATCGTCCATCTAGGTAACCCACCCACACCCGCGGTTCACTCGCATGTCAGAATGGTAAGGGTGTGAATGGTAAGCGTGGCCCGCTGGCGGGGTCGACGGTTTCCCGAGGACACATGTTCGTGTCGGCGGTCTCGGAGGGAGGCCGGTGAGAACCCCCACAAGCCTGAGCTGAGCCAGTCGACGCCATCGTGCAAGCGTTCGTGCCCTCGCAGCCCCTCCCCGTGCCCTTGAATGTTGTACAGGTTGTTTTATCTGAATGGTGCTGTATTGCCCGTGGCCCTCGGCTTTTGAGGTGCGGTCTTGGATTAGATATTGGTGGTTGGTTGCGGCCAAAACCTCGCTCAAACCGGCGAGGCACCGGACATTCCTTGGCTGGCCAGTTCGGTTGGTTCTCGAAGGTCGTCTAGAACAAATAACCCCCCCGGCGATTGCAATGAAGCAAGGCTAACCGAGGCTGAACGAGACGTGCATTGGTTCCGAACCAACAAGACGGGTCAAAGACTACGCCAAGACGCGTTCTGAAAGCTGTAATTTAACATTGGGAGCTGAAGCAGCAGAGAGACAGACCCTTTGGATATCAAACCATGTCGTGTGTCATTACTGCATCTGGTATGTATGATTGCGAGGAGGCGACCGGAGTGGACGCCTACGGCGGAGGCAGGGGTGGCAGTCGCGTGGTTGATGCCGCTATGTATATTGTACTTTATACCAACGAGACAAGACAGGTGTAAATTACCTAGGTAGCTAGGTTCCGTCGCAGTAAGCAACAGTTATCTTCTCGCCATCACCAAAGCGGTTGTTGAATGCACGCCATCCAGAACCCTTTGGAAGCCTGTAGCCCTAAAACGGCATCCCGGAGGAGTTGCCTACCTAATTACCTCCCTACTTACCCAGCATGAGAGCAGCACCTTCCTCGCCTTGCCACCCGCCCAGTACATACCTAAAGTCAGTCGCACAGGTACTCAATAGTACGTAATTGAACACAGTCGGAAAAACAAACAGTATGAGCATTGCACCCAATACTCAACATGCCGACTTAATAGAAGGTTTCTAGAGGAGGCCCCGCTCTACACTATCTATGCGAACTATCTCTGCACTGCATATCTAAGATATCTAGGTAACCTGGAATTAACCTACATAAATACCCTATGTACGTAGGTAGGCAAGGAGGTACTCGAAAGCTGACGGCGCTAGGCTGGTGCATATGGTTTATGTCCAGCACCCTTGTGGAGGGAGGGTGTTATCCTTTTTGTGGGGTTAGTGAGGTACACTGTCCACCATACCACGCCTACCTATCCTAGGTAGGTTAGGTACGGATTAGGAATTCATACAGGTACATTGCACGGATACTTACTCGACGCCAACTGGAACTGGAATCGCGTTTCCTCTAAATCTCTGCCCCAGGCATTACCGCCATCCGGTTTCCCGACGCCTGGGCATTCGACACTGGGAATTTCCTACCTATGTGCGTTATCTCTGTCTGGGCACACGATGCAGAACGGGGTCGAATTGGGCTGAATGAATATCCATAATGGAGTACTGATACAAGGCGGCCCCTCGTAAGGTTGCGCACTGAAATGATTGTCCATATATACAAGCTCCTTCTCCCAATACATATGTACAGTACAGACGGATACTGTAGGTTCCTTAACTTCTTTACGTGCCCCACCGCTTCTTACCTCACCCCACCTCACCTCCACGCCCTCTTACGCTCATAGTCACCTCACCACATCTCACCTCGACTTGTCTTACCTTACCTTCCCTTCTTGCCTTTGCCGAACTGTCGGATCGATTTCACCGCCGACGACGCAAACTGCTTTCCTTGCCTTGCCTGGGCACAAGAAACGAGAACCCCAGTTCAGTTCAGGCTTCTCCGTTGCATTTCTTATTCATCGTACCAACGACCAACCTCCTTCCTTCCTTCTTTCCGGCTCTGACGTCTGCCGCCGCTTGACCTCATTTTGACCTGACCAACCCCACATCGAACCCGATTTTCCCAGCTATTCAATATTACACTAGTTATTAGGAGTCGGGTCCTTCTCGTGAACCTTCCGTCCTTCGGTGCCACTTCACGATCCGCCCTCTGCGACAGCCGCAATCTCACTGGCCGGGGGATCATAACCTCGTCACTGGCTCCCTGCCATACATTCGGGCCTTGCTCTAAGACCAGTCCATTATTATACCTAGACTGGAGCGCTGCGTTGTCGCCCCCCTCTCTCCCCCACTTCCACATACGCACACAGACGCAACGCTGGTACAGACACTCACTCACTCAATTCAACGGACCTACCTACCTGTCCTGCTCTGTTGCTGGCACTGGTACGGTACTGGTACATACATACACACATACATGCTGGTGCTGGCTGCCTTGCCCCCCATCCCCATCCTCGTCTTGCTTGGCCCCTCTGAGGCTCTATTTGCTTTCGTTGCCAGCTGGTTGCTGTGTGAAGTCAATCCAGTATAACGCGGAAGGAAAAAAAAAAAAAGGAAAACAAGGAAACAAGCAAGCGGCAGGCAGGCAGGTCTTGCCTGAACTCACTCGCGCCTTCTTCCCCTCTCTTCCTTCCTTCTTTTCCGCCCCCTCCCTCCTCTTAGAATCAATCCCCTCCCACCCTCCACCCGTCCGCACCCACTTACCCTCCCACAACGGATAGACCTGGCCGGCCTTCACCTCATCCCACTCTACCCTCAACTTCTCACCCCCTTCAGAGAAAAAATCAAGTCTCCAATTCCAACTCCAAAAACACAACACCCGCACCTGCACCGCGACCGCACCGCACTCGCCGCCGCCGCTGCTTGCCTTTCTCACGCAAACAACCTGCCTACCTCTCCCTACACCACTCGCTCTCACGGCACACCCACCTGCGCCAGGCTTCACCACATCTGCCGCTCAGTCTCTCTCGCATCGACCAATCCTTCAGCAGCGCCCGCAATATCTCGGCCTGTTTTGACGCCAACCAAGGATTCAGGCCTCTGCCTCGACTAGGCCATCACTGTCACACACGAGCACGGCGGACAACCAGCAACCATGTCCGGCGCCGAGGGCACACATGCCAACACAGGCGGCTTCGACCTGCTGAAGCGAGCGACACAGGCCATGATGATGTCAGGCTCCAGGTATGTGCGATTTTCCTGTGACGCATCTCTCTCTGTCCCTACCACCCAATGATACCCCTCTACGGATACACTCGTGCCACCTGCCTGAGCCATCCATTTCCCTAGCTGCCTCTTCTGGGGGTTTTCCCTTGTTTTTCCTTGCCCCCCCTCACCTACTTGTTCTTGTCGACCGCCCTCCTTACGGACAGGCCCGTTTCCCCATTCGACAAACGGCGCTTCTGGCTATCTGAGTCTCTGTGGCCCGTGGCCTCCCTCAACATGCTCAACATCCATCTGCCTGGTCAAAGCTGTGGCGTTAGTTCGCCTCTTCCCTCTGTCCGGTCCGAGATGGAACACATTTCCCATTGCTTGATATACACCTTCTTCCTTTCCTAGCCTGTGGATTTGTCCCTTGGCCGGGCGTGTTGATTTACCGCTCATCCAAAGCTGGAGGAGCCATGCAATCAATATCGACATTTCCTTCATTCAAGTCTCACAGCCACATCCAATGTTGTCTGTCGTTCCTTAACCCCATGATCTCAACAGGAGCTGGACCCTTGAATAAGCCTCCTGTATCAAAAAGAGCCCCCCCTTCTGCGGCATGTCTGTCTGCGTCGTACATACATGCTACCCAAAAGCGTGGTGACGGAGGGGTGGCTGGCGAACGGGGTGCTCGTCCTGGGACGCCCACCGTCAGTCGCTTGTTCCTGCACCTGATTCTTTGGAGGAGCATGTTCCTTATCTGGCTAGTGCCTGTGGAATCAGACTGCCGTCAACGGCCCTTTCAGCCTACCACAGCATGGTCCCAGACGATCCCGGACGGTAGTCCGAGGCTGCAAGCAACTGAGCCCAGTTGACCCCGTGGTCTGTCTCCTCACCTCTCCTTTCCTTCTGTCACCGGCTCATCATCTCCGTCGGTTTACCCTTGCGCGCGCGCGCGCCCGTTTTGTAGGTGTTGGTGGCGGCACTCCTCAGAGTGTGGGGGAGGGGCGCGCTCAAGCTGACATCTGCTCCACGGCCCGCGTCGAGTATGTCGAGTGTGACATACGATGCATCATCCATTTGAAAGTTCCGTCGACCCCCCCCCCTCACACTCGCTTGCACATGCAAATGGGGAAACCGCTACCTACATACCTACCCCTCGTCCCATCCTACCCCCATTCCATTGTTTATCCCATGCCCGCCACCTGCCTACCTACCCTACCCGCCTTACCTGAACCCCTCCGTTTGAGTTGCCAAGGTGGCGACAACACTAAATGATTGCAAATAGATGAGCCAGGACGCGGGGGCCGCCTGTGCCAGTGCCAGTGCAAGCCCCAAGAGCCAATGCTGCAGGAGGCTTATCGGGCGAGGCCTGACTCGTTCGTTGAAGGTCCAGCCAGTAGCTAGAAGCAAGTCTTTTCTTGTTCGCTCTGGCCTTGAAGCATCGAAGCTCTTTCTCCCTGTTCCGTTTTGCTTACCTCGGGCCCAAGTGGGTTGCTTACCCTTCCCCCTTCGTAGAGCCCAGTCGCGTTAGGTTCAACTAAAGCGCTCCGATTCAAGTCCTTGACTAGCGGTTAATAATAGGGCCTTTGCACGATTGGGAGGGGCGGCTTCGGAACAGAAAAACCCACTTTACTCTTGTCCCTATTTGACTACATTTCCCTTTTGGCTTTCTGCGTCATCCCCTACAAACTGCACACTACCCGGCTCGCTGTTGCGACGGCATCCTTGCTTCCACCCAAATCAGAAGGCAAAAAGAAACAGAAAAAATCAAATAAAAAACCACCCGTTCTTTCCCGTCGGTCACCGCAGGCGCGCGCGCGCACACACACACACACACACAGATAGCACTCCTACTCCGCCTCCTCTCCTCACTACACTCCGTCCTCGTCAAGTGGTCGTGGGCTTGGCAGCCGTCATGAGCTAGCTCTCCGACTTTGAGCCTACCTCCACTTTTCGCCCTCTTGCTCAGCCTGTTCATCCCTCACCGTCCTTGTCGTCCAACCCAGGATTTCCCCCCTCGCGCATTTCCCGCCACAAATCAAACGATGAACCTCACCGTTAACCACCACAACAGGACCCCCGCGGCCGCAGCTGACGAGGATGGCGCGGATCAGATCGGCTTTGATACGCCCCGCTCCGGTGTGGCAACCCCTCAACCCGACCTCCATGACAAACGCCTGCCGGGCATTATGAGCTACTTCGGCCAGGTTCGTACAGATTCTTCTCACAATTCTGTATCTGCCCCAGTCGCGTCGCATCGCAATCAAAGACAAACGCTTCCTGGTCCCTCAACGAGCCAAGTCGAGACGGACGGGAAGGCCTCTCAGGTCAGCTCAGTGGATGCTGTGCCCGGTGGCGATCCTGAACCAACCTCCCCATCACTTCCCCATCATCATCCCGGAGAGCGGTCTTCATCACCACACACTTCACCCATCATGGCGCTGGTTCAGACACATCAGTATCCGACCCCGCCGATATCAAGACGGTCGTCGGTCGGCCTTCTAAAGAGAAGTCTGTCATTGCGTTATGGCGAGACACGGTCCGCTGCATCTTCATCTGCGCGACCGTTGCTCCAAAGAGGCGTTACAGACTACCCGAAGAAGTGCCACAGCCTCACCCTCATGTCCCAGCCTTCAAGCATCGTCACAACGTCAGCCGTGCATGCGCATCACATTTCCAACCCCAGATTTCCCAACCCCATACCGATTTCTCCCTCATATTTCCACGTTGGTTCAGCACAGAAAGCCACTTCCCTACACAGCTCTTCGTCAGTTGATCAGCTCAAGAAGCTAACACAAGTCGCGGCGTTCAAGAGCGGCCCACCAACCCCGACCAGGGCGCTTTCGGCCGCGCAGCCGTCTCAGTCTGAGGAGCGGACGAGCTCCAAGAGGAGCAGCAATGAGACGGTGCCTCCCAGTGGCACACAAACGCCCAGGAGCGGAACCACCGGGGCTCAGGTTCCCGCCGCCCGAGGCAAGCTCACGATTAAAATTGTGGAAGCCAAGGGCCTGAGACGGGCCAAGGACCCCTATGTTGTGGCTGTCTTCCAGAAGACCGAGCTCATCTCGGGTGGCCCGCACTCTGTCGAGGAGGAAGAGGATGTGAACCTTCCGCCGCCGTCCTTCGGCGGCATTCCGATCCAAAGGCAAGGAAGCGACTCGGGTCGGCCCGCCATGTCTATCCCGATGCGTAGCCGTCAAAGCAGCAACACCAGCATCTCGGACTACAACACATTTCGCAATCGATCACGGCGATCTTTCACCAGCCCCAAGTGGGACGCCGAGGCACAGTTGTAAGTTGGCATCCCTGTTCGACGACCCTATTGCTCTGACTAATCCAAAATAGCGACGTTGTCGACTCGAATATGCTGGTGAACATTTCCGTTTATGATCATACCGCGAATGGCGAAGAGTTTCTTGGCCTCGTGGACTTCCAAGCAAACAGGGACTCCAACAACCCGGTCCGCGGCTGGTTCCCTCTCAAGGGTCATGCCGATACCGTGGCGGAGAATGCTCCTACAGGAGAGATTTATGTCGAAGCCGTCTATCAGCGCACCGAGCGGAAGCACTTTGGCCCCGAAGACTTCCAGATTCTGAAGCTGATCGGCAAGGGTACCTTTGGCCAGGTTTACCAAGTTCGCAAGAAGGACACAGGACGCATCTACGCCATGAAGGTGCTGTCCAAGAAGGTCATCGTCCAGAAGAAGGAAGTCGCTCACACCGTCGGTGAGCGTAATATCCTGGTCCGAACAGCGATGTCAGACTCGCCCTTCATTGTGGGCCTGAAGTTTTCCTTCCAGACACCCTCGGACCTGTACCTGGTCACCGACTACATGTCTGGCGGAGAGTTGTTTTGGCATCTCCAGAAGGAAGGTCGGTTCGATGAGCGAAGAGCCAAGTTCTATATCGCAGAACTGATCCTGGCCATCCAACACCTCCACAATAACGACATTGTATACCGCGACCTCAAGCCCGAGAACATTCTCCTCGACGCCAACGGTCACATCGCCCTCTGCGACTTTGGTCTGTCCAAGGCGAACCTCACCAAGAACGACACAACCAACACCTTTTGCGGAACGACCGAGTACCTCGCCCCCGAAGTCCTTCTCGATGAATCCGGATACACCAAGATGGTGGATTTTTGGTCGCTGGGAGTTCTTGTTTTCGAGATGTGCTGCGGCTGGAGCCCCTTCTACGCAGAGGACACTCAACAAATGTACAAGAACATTGCATTTGGCAAGGTCCGATTCCCCCGGGACACCTTGTCACAGGAGGGCCGCAACTTTGTGAAGGGTCTGCTCAACAGAAACCCTAAGCACAGGCTGGGTGCAACTGACGACGCCGAGGAGCTGAAGCGTCACCCCTTCTTTGCCGACATTGACTGGGATCTGCTGGCGAAGAAGCTCATCACCCCTCCCTTCAAGCCGAAGTTGACTTCGGCAACGGACGTGTCCTACTTTGACCCAGAGTTCACCAATGCATTGGACAACAATGGCTCTCTCAACGAACGTGCAGCAGCCTTATCCAAGGGCTTCGCCACATCAACGCCCCTTTCACCCTCCGTACAAGCCAACTTCCAAGGCTTTACCTTTGTGGATGAGAGCGCCCTCGACGACCATATGAGAGATAAGGGCCGTTATGACGACGAGGAAATGCGTGATTCTCACCACCAAGACGATGACTGGGACGATCTTGAGGACATGAACCAAAAGAGCAACCGCATGAGTGGTATTGTTCGCACAACCACCAATGACGAGCAAATGATTGGGGGCGGGCACTTTGACGTCTAAGCGGGTGCGTTTTGGTTGCGTCCTGGTCATCTTCTCTATTCGGGAGGGAGGGGGAGGAAGGGGTCCTAATTCGAGGACAAGAAAGTTCATCAAACTTCTTTTTGTCTTTCTTTTTCACAAGCAAAACACGGTCAACGTCACGATGTCAAAAACGAACATTTATGGATTCAGTGCATAAGGGCGGTCAACTTTGCATGTGATCAATAGGGGATTAATCGGCAATGGCGTTTGGGCTGAGAGCGATGAACATTCGGATCCTGGATTGGCCTACAGAATGCTGCTTTGTAGCTGATGGAAGCACTTGCAACAAAATACACACACACATACACACAGACACACACACAGAACGTGCCTCATGACAAGACTCCAACATCCCTGGGAACCTTCAAGGCATGAGAGATCTTCAGCATTTCGGTTCACTCAGCTCTATGGCGTCTTTGCTCTACGCATGCATGTTACCACGGGCTATCCAAAAGTAGACCCCAGCTGGGAGGGGTGGGGGATTGGAAAGTGGTTCCCCTTGTCAGAAGACACTGATGGTTGTTGTGGGAGCGGTTTCTCCCCGACAGACAACCATTACAAACATTCACGTGCCGTCTGTCATCACGGCCGAGGTCCCGGAACTCGAGTTGGGGTGGAAGGTTGCCGGATCCAAAGCTCTGTTGTCGGCAGCGAGTCGGGCTGGAGAGTTGAGGGGAAGGAATTGACGACCGGCTGGAGACCAGGCCATACGTCCGCAATCCTAATTAATCAGCTAGCATAAAGACAGTTCAGTCTTTTCGTCCCGTATGCCACCACGACAGTGAGGTATATGTAATATATCTGTGTGTGTGTGTGTCTGTGTGCTTGTGTGCCTGGTTCCTCGTACTATGACGTGTAATTATTCAACTTAGTAATGATTCAAGCTTCCTGCGATACAAGTCACGGAGGGTATAGGCTTGACGGGGTATGGTCCGACCAGCTCATATATACGGGGACTGTGGACGAGGGTGAAACTGCATTCATAGTGGGGGGGGATCTCTTGTATTGTATGCAGTTGGCTTTCCGCATGCGAGAATCAAATCGCCATTTGTCGTTGTTCTTGTTGCGGGGAACGCCCGCCCCTCTGTTCGAACTACCGAGCCAACACAGGGGAGATGGGAGCCTCCATGCCGGTTGCCGTGCTTGTCATGGTTGTTATTGTTTCTTGAATCCGCTTATTGTCGTGTTCGTGTCGACGTTGCCCGGGGACCGACGACGACCGCATTGAAAAAAACACAACAGGGTGGGGGGGGGGGGGGGGG
>MU846007.1:351078-371720 GCA_030867225.1 Colletotrichum caudatum | reverse complement strand
GGAAAGGGGATGGGATTGAGGCAGACCGTAAGTCAAAAACCGCACGAGTAACTCTACGCGAGTTCCGTGGAAGGCTTCAGAAGATGCCCTGGCGAGACGGATGGTAACGGGCCGAGATCGCCGTCGTATATGGCTAGCGCCTCTGACCGAAAGTGCCCCGTTCCCGTAAGTCGACCGCCGGCTAGATAAGGGGGGGGGATGGGGGGCGGACGTCGAAGCATCACCCCTTTCCCCGAAGATGAGGCTGACGCAAGAAAGACCGGACATACGCATAATGGCGAAGGGACACCGGACGAGGCACAGACACGCCCCCCCCCTACTACCACCACCACCACCACCACGGCTTCCCAAGGTGACGGAAAGGAGAAGGGGAGAAATGAAAGAGGGAGGGGCGTTATGCATAAGTGGTGAGCTGTCTATCGGGCGACTTTTCGCGCTTCAAGAGTTCGGGTTGCCCTCACTGTCAAAGGGAAGGGAGCGGAGGAGGATATACGCGCGCACCACGTGCGACCCGGTGCCGCGGGAGAAGAAAAAATGGGGACGCCGGGCGCGAAGTGGCGGCCACAACCAGAAAGGCCCGTCGCGGCTCGGGGAAGGGGTGGGGGGGATGGTGGGCCGTCAAGGGACGAGACGTCAAGTTCACGAGGCGGGCCGTCGGACTCGTTTGACCTGGGACGAAGAAACGCGAAGCTCGCAAGGCAGGGAAGGGGAGGGGAAGAGGAGAGAGGGCGGAGGGGTGTGGTCTTAGTTCTGTCTATCGGGTCCGGACCGTATTGGGTGGAGAAGGAGCATCGTCACAACACCACATGGAACCTTAGCGGAAAGGGAGTAATTTTGACTTTGTGTATTGTAAACTCAAAGTACTGCTATTTAATGGTTGGGTACGGCGAAAGCGTACATTCTATGGACCGTTTCCAAATTCGAAACACTAAAACACCGAAAGCCATGGTTTGTTTGATTGTAAGGAAGGACGAGAAAAAGAAAAGGAAGAAGTAGAAGACAGATCGAGACAGATAAGGAAATAGAGACCATTATGAGACAGCTACGCCCCCTCGTGTGAGTAGAATTCCTCCTCCTCTTCCAGTGTCCCCCCCTTAACCATCGACGTAAAAGAATAAGGAATGATTCGTGGATGTATGGCGTCGAACTTGTACAGGGAGCGGATATCAAATGTTAAGACAGGAAAAAGAAAAGATGATGACAAGAAAATAGACAATGTAAGGAAAATGAAAAATAAAGCCAGTCTCATACCATGCTCGCATGTCATGTAATGTCCTGTGTGTCACCCCTTCTATACCCTACAATGCCTGTACTCATATGCTCCGCTATGAGCTTTCTTACTCGCAAACCGCTTCACGAATGAACTGTCCAAGTTGTTTGGCCTGGGTTTGGATGGTTAGTTTTTGGTGGAGGAAGAGGAGGAGGTGGGAGGGGGGGGCATCTGTAGACAAGACTCACATAGTCGCCATGCATCATGGAGAAGTGGTTGCCAGGCATGTGCCTGGTCCTGAACCTGTTAATGTCCAAGTACTCGTCCCACCTGTTGGGGCCGAAGTCGGTCCTGTTGTCCAGGAGGAAGAGCGCGTGGCCCGTGGGGTACGGGTCGGGGCGAGGGTCGGAAGGAAGGTGGCAGACGCCGTCCTCGCACCAGATGGCCATGACGTTGGGGCACTTGTCCTTGGGGATGGGCTCCGCAGTGTAGTTGCTGAGGGCGGTGACGCTGGCAGCGAAATGGGGGAGCAGCCAAGAAGGAATCTTCTTGGCGTCATCGTCACCCTCACCGAGAAGTCCGATGGAGGCAAACCAGGCGTGGAGGCTCTTAGGAAGGGGCTCGATGGTGATAGGGCAGGGGGCGTCGATGATGATGAGGTTCTCGACGCTCTCGCCGGCCTTGGTGAGCTGGTTAACAATCTCGTAGGCGATGACACCGCCCGCGGACCAACCAGCCAGGGAGTAGGGACCTTTCGGCTGCCTAGCTTTCATGGCCTCGATGAACTTGGTGGCCATGCCGTAGACACCGCACTTGTACTCCTCGGGCGTCTTCATGAAGGGGGAGAAAAGACCCCAGACAGCCCACTGGCTAGAGACCTGGCTGATCTCGGTATAGGAAGTAGCGCAACCACTGCCGTCAGGAACCATCCACAGATTCTTAGTAGCAGTGCGAGTGCTACCCTGGAGGAGAATCGAGGTGGCCTTGCGGTGAGGGTAGTTGTCGACGATCTCCCTGGGAGGGGACGGCTTGGTGATGGAAGCGGTGGTGTTGCCGGGGTGGGTGTTGATCTCCCGGGTGGGCTCAACCTTCTCACGGCGGGGGGCCGATGCAACTTTCGCAGGCTTGGGGGCGGCCGCCGGCTTGGGCTTTGGGCCAATCCCGAGAGCCTTCTCAACTTCCAACAAGGACGGGTTGGTGACGAAGAGGTCGTTGGGAATGTCCATACCAGACTTCTCGCGAAGAGTGCCGAGGATGGAGAGACTCATGAGGGAGTCCATGCCCAGGGCGGCCAGGTCAGGAGCAGCGACAATCTCGTCAACCTCGACACCCATCTCCGTGGCAATGGTCTCGCGGAGAATGCTCTGCAGGTCACAGCTCTCCTCGTCTCCGTCGCCCTTGACCGAACGGTCACTCTCCTCGTAAGGGGTAGTGACGTTGGAGTCAGACTCGAGCTCGGGAGTCTCGGAGACGGAGGCACTGGAATCGCCAGAGTCCTGGACATAGTTGTCCTTGCCTCCGGCTGTCTCGAATTGGCCAAGGAAAACCTTGAAGGCGCCGAGGGTGGGGTACTCGACAAAGGCATGGGAGTCGATGTCAATGTCAAGCTCCTCACGCATTCTGCCGGAAACCGTCAGAGCCATCAAGGAGTCGCAGCCCAAATCAGTGAAGGCGATGTTGTCGGCAAGCTCGTCCTGAGTGACGCCAACCTCCTTGGCCAGGATGTCGAGCACGTCCTGGACGACGGAGCGCTTGGCAAGCTTGGCGTTGACGGTCTTGAGGTTGCTGGCGGTGATTTGCTTGCTGGCCTTCTCCTTGCCACTCTTCTCCTTGGCAGGGGCAGCAGCCTTGGAGGGGGCCGCAGCCTTGGGGGCAGGGGCCGCAGAGGCGGCGCCGGCGGCGGCGCGTCCGCGAGGGGGGAGTACCATGTTGAGGACCTTGCGGGGGATGGACTGGAACTTGACGTCACCAGCAACACCAATGATGCGGTCGCCATCGAAGACGTAAGCATCACCAGCCATCATCTTGGTACCCTTGACGGGCTGCATGCGAACGTAAGAGCGGTAGGTCTTTGAGGCGTCAAGCTTCTCCGTGAATCTCATGGAGCCCCAGCCGTGGGAGATGAAGACTTGCTCGCGGGAGTCGATGGCGTCCGTGCCGTTGATAACGAAGCCCGAGAGATGGCAACAGCTGTCGATCCAGTAAGGGTTGAAGAAGAAGTTGCCATCCTTGTCGGTGGTCTGGAAGCTGATCTTGGCAGTGGCCTCACAGGTCTTGCTGTCCAGGATGACCTCTTCCATGCCCTGGTACTTGGTGTCGTAGTCGACGAGGGCAGTGAACAGCTTGTAGGTCAAGCCGCGACCAATCTTGGACGCCTTGCCCCGTCTCTCAGCCTCCTCGAGGGCGTCGATGCGACCCTTGATGAGGTAGCTGACGCGTTCAAACTCGTCGGCCCACTGCTCGGTGCTGCCGTAAACGACCTTGCAGTGAGCATGCTCGGTCTTCTTTGCACCCTCGCCAGTGTGGAAGCTAACATCGGCGTAGCCCAAGGCGACGTTGGCAGTGACAGTGGTGCGGAGAACATGAGCATCAAGCTTCTCATCAAAGATGAGCGTCTTGGGCACCTCTACGTTCGCGACGTTGAGACCAACGGGCTCGGCGTCGGGACGGAGCATCTTGTACGCGTAGTCGGCAACGGTCATGGCCATGTCGGCGTACAGGGTGGACGGGCAAAGAGGAGCGCCGTTGCACAAGTGACCCTCGACGAGAGGGCGAGTGTCGGGACGCGAAAGGTTGGTCTCGGTCTCGACGAGGGCAATGTCTCCGTTGACGTCCTCGTTGGTGACTGCGTGAATGGAAGTGGTGCACAACTTGGGCCTGGCAGGCTCGATCTGGAGAGGGGCCTTGACGGCCGAGGGGCCACGGTTCTTGGTGAGACACCAGTCGCCAGTGTATTGGAGCCAGTAGTTCTTCTCATCGAAAGAGTAGGTCGGGAGGTCGAGGAGACGAGTGCACTCGCTGAAGTCGCGGTGGAACTCGTCCCAGTCAAGGTTGATACCAGCAGTGTGGAGAGCGCACAGAGTGTTGCTGAGAACCTTGTAGGTGGACTCGTTGCGGCGCAGGGTGGGAACAGCGACAGAGCTGATGCCAAAAGAAGACTTGACAAAGTTGGCCAGGACAGGGTGGGGACCGACCTCAAGCCAGACGGTCTTCTCATCAACAGCACCCGACTGCTGAGCGTGGACAAGGCCACCGAGGATGTTGACAGCGTCGCGAGCGTGGTTGCGGAGGTACGCGGCGTTGATTGGCTCGCTCTCGACCATCTTGCCGATAAGGGGCGAGATGATGGAAACCTGTGGCCTCTCGAAGCTCACAGAGCGAGCAAGAGTCTCGAACTCGTCCAGGATGGGGTCGACCTGGGCGGAGTGGAAGGCAAAGGGCACCTTGAGCTGGGTGCACTTGAAGCCGGCCGTACCGAGGTGAGACGAGATGTCACTGATCTTGGCGGCCGCGCCACTGAGAACGGTTTCGCGCGGGCCATTGATGCAGGCGACGTTGACGTGCTCAGACTGAGCACCGAGGGCCTCCATGACCGCCTCGACGGGGCCGGTGACAGCCAGCATGGCGTGGGTTCCGGCGGTGCACTTCTGGACAAGAAGCTTGGCGCGGGCGCCGACAAGGTAGATGGTGTCGCTGGCAGAGAGAACACCGGCGGCGTTGAGAGCAGCGTACTCTCCCAGAGAGTGGCCCATGACGGCGCTGGGCTTGATGCCCCAAGAGGACCAAAGCCGGGCAAGGGCCATCTCGAAGCAGCACAAGCCAAGCTGGACCACGATAGGCGAAAGCTTGGTCACATCGGGCTCGCTGCCATCGATGAGAGGCAGGAAGCTAGAAAAGCCATGGATCTGGGCGAGCTGGTTGAACTCGTCAATGCTGTCGCGGAAGACGGTATAATGGGTGTAAAGGTCCTTGCCGAGGCCGGCGTAGTGGGACCCCTGGCCTGTGAACATGAAGACCACCTTGGGCTGCTGGGTGGAAATGGGAGTGAAGTTCTCCTTGAGCCTGTCCTTGATGAGACGCTGGGCCTCAGGCAGGTCAGAGGCGGCGACGTTCATGCGCCAGTAGTGCTGGATGCGACGAGCCGTCGTGGTGTAGGCCAAGTGGGAGAGGGGCGTCTGGGGGTTCTGCTCCATCCAGCCGACAAGTCTCTCGGCGTTGCGGATCATGGCAGCCTTGGACTTGCCAGTGACGGTAACGACCTGGACGTTGCGAGGGTCGACGTCAGCAGCCTTCAGGTGAGGGGCGTCCTCAAGCAGCAAGCCCGTGTTACCACCGGCGGCACTGAAGTTGTTGACGAAGATACGTCTGGGCTTGCCATCTCTCCTCTTGAAAGGAGTGAGGTGGAAGGCGATGTTGACGTTGCGCTCCGACAGATCCTTGGGGAAGGTCTTGTTGATCTCCTTCTTGATGCCGACATGGGGAGGGATGGCGTTCTTCTGCATCATCATCAACACCTTGGTGAGGGCAGTAACACCCGAAGCAGCCTCGCCGTGACCGACATTGGACTTGACGGCGCCGAGGTACAGAGGACGATCGGCGGGTCTCTTGCGGTCGGCAGGGGCGAAGACGTTGGTGACGGAGACCATCTCGGTACCATCACCGGCCTGGGTACCCGTGCCGTGCATCTCGACGTAATCGACGTCAAGGGGGTCGACACCCGCCTCATCGAGGATGTGTCTCGACAGGATAGACTGGGTGGGTCCGTGAGGGTGAGTGATGGAGATGGCATCGGCAGAGTGGTTGGTAGCAGTGCCCAAGATGACGGCGAGGACGTTGTCCTTGTCGGCAATCGCGTCGTCAAGGCGCTTGACGATGACGGAGGCGCAGCCGTCAGCACGGCAGTAACCATCGGCGCCATTGTCGAAGGTAGCGCAGGGACCCGTCTTTGACAGGAACTGGCCACGGGACAGACCGGCGAAAATGTCCGGGTTCGTCATGCAAGAGAGACCACCGACAATGGCGGTGTCGCAGTCCTTCACCCACAAAGCGTTGCAAGCGACGTTCAATGCCGCGGCGCTGGAGGAGCAGGCGGTATCGATGTTCAGACTCGGGCCGCTGAAGCCGAAGTGGTAGTTGATGCGACCAGGGCCGAAAGCTCGCACACCACCGGTGATGTAGTAGGTGTCGACCTCCTGGGCGGCGTTGATCTCACGCCAATCGTCGGAGGTCTGGCCATAGAAGGTACCGATACGGTCCAGCTTGGTGGAGGGCGTCCGGTTGGGAACGTAGCCGCACATCTCAAGTGCCTCGTAGGCAGTTGTCAGGGCCATACGCTGCATGGGGTCCGTCTGGAAGGCCTCGCGGGGCGACATGTTGAAGAACCTGGGGTCGAAGTATCCAGGGTTCTCGATCCAGCAGCCGTACTGGGAGTGACTCGTGTTGACGGCCTTGCCAGTAATGTCGTAGTGAGTGGCAACGGGGAAACGATCGGGGGGGACGACCCTGTGAACGTCCAGACCCTTGGAAAGCAACTCCCAGAGCTTCTCGTGGCTGGCAGCGTCGGGGAAACGACCAGCCATACCGACAATGGCCAACTTGCACTTCCCGCTGGAGCCATGGTTTCCGATGGGAGAGTTGATGCTCTCACGCTGGATTCTGGGTCCGTGGCGCACTTGAACATCCAGCTTCGTGCGGTCCTGGATCATCTTCGACAGGGTCTCGGCGTTGTAGGTGGGGCCGAAGGGGATGACGAGGCAAGTAGACCCCTCGAAGTCGCGTGCCGTCTCGATGCATCCCTCGATACCCTTATGGAAGTGTAGAACGTCGATGAGGCACTCGTGCGCGATGGCCTTGAGGAGGGACTTGGTGTCGGTCTCGGCGAACCAAATTCCCTTGGTGCAGGACATGATGGCGGAGCGAGGCTTGCTCTTGACGAAAACCTCGGCGACCTTTGGGTCGTCGACCCGAAGGATCTTCTCGATGTCGGCGGTGCCGTGGAGGTGAGCGGCATGGTAAGGGCCATAGACGGGGATCGCCGTAGGCTTGACGCCGAAGACGTTCTGGTCCTCGAGGGCTCGGAGGGTGGCAGGCGGCCCTGAGATAGCCAAGCTGGATGACGACACAGCGCTGACATATGCTTGGCTGGCGACGGGGATGTACTGCAGGGAGTGTCAGACAGTGACTCTCTGTGCGAGAAGCGGCCAGAGGGATGCTCACATTAGATTCATGAAAATTATTAAGTGCCTTTTTGGCGTCGGCTTCCTTCACGCCGGGAAGGATGTGTGTCCAGGGCTCAGATTGACCGACCGGCGGGCTGAGCCTCTCGGCCAGCGAACCGACGTGGGTGCCGGTTCGGAAGGCCATGAGGACTACCTGAACGGCAACTGGAATCAAGGTAGAGACTGTTGGGGTCGAGGCGATGGCGGCAGCTGCAAACAGCCCCGTGCAGAGACCCATGAAGAATGTGTGATCGTGAGGAGCGTCATCTTGAGGCTCCTTCTCGGTGCGGCTGCCGAGTTGGTTAGTGGGACGAAGGGGGAAGGATGATGGGAAGCGAGGCGGGAGAAAGGGAAAACGTACTCGATGTAGTGAGCCAGCTGGGTGATGCAGAGCAGGGCGCTGTCGATGCCCGGGTGCTTGATGCTCTGGGCATGATATCTCTCGTTGAGTTGGCGGAGTGACTGGAAGTTGGGGACTTTCGACCGTTCCAGCTTCCCCAAACCATCGACCTCCTCCCTCAATGCCTGGCCAGCCTGGTCGAGGAACGTCTTGGCAAGGGTGCTCGGATTCCCTGAACGGCACAACTCGGCGAGAAATCCATGGGTATCAAGCGACTGATCTCCGAAGAGGAGATAAGACATCATATCGGCCATCTTGAAGGATCGTCGACATAGATTTCCAAGGTTGATGAGGTTCCCGGTGCTTCAGTAAGAACATGGATTCTGGATGGTGGGAGCGAGTCTCGAACTTATACGAACGAGATGGGCTCGACACAGGACGGGTCAAGGGTGTGTAGACCAGGCTCACAACGGACCATTTCCCTAATTACTCTTCGCAGCTGTCAATGTCATGGCTGATGGATAGCGGTATTCCAACATGGAACACATGCTGGGTTGGGTGGAGGGGGTGGGTGGGCTGAAAGGGGGTGCGCGGAAAACGTCCCATGTATCCGCACGCCCACAACACACCTTCCCTTCCTTCTCATCTGGCTCATCCTTTTCTCGCCCGGATGGCTAGCGCGAGTCCGGTGCTGAGAGCTCTCGGTGACCGAAGGTCATGGGTGGTTTGCAGTGTCTTGCCGGATCGTTCGAGACCCATTGGTTCAGGGCAGGCGATCAAGGCCGCCACACGGGCTTTCTTGCGCCAACCCGCCCATGTTTGCTGAATTGAGAGGAGGGGCAAGCCGACGGACGGACAGACAGTAGGAGGAAGGACAGGAATAGGTCGCGGCGTAGAAGGTCGAACGGAGCTCGAGCAAGGTGGGGCATGGGCGGGCGCGGGCGCGCTCGTTGCGCCGATATTGGTCGCCCTCAATCCCACAGGCCCAAGATGACACGGCAGTGCGAGGGACATGAGAGGCAAGAACGGTGTATCATGTACCCATGTATCGATGGATCGGGGCTTCTCCTGACAGACAGACAGATAGATAGACAGACAGACAGACAGACAGACAGACAGGACAGCACGCCTCCTGGACGTTGGGTCTTGCTTGCACTTGGGGGGTACGTCAAGACGGCGAGGACCAGACATGAGGTAAAGACACAATCATTCTGCAGACAACGAGAGACCAGCTGCGCACAATCTAATGAAAGACTGACTGTCCATTCAGGGTGGACAAGCACGAGTTACGGGGAGAGTTTCGAAGAACCCGTTAAGGCAGTGGGAAGGGAAGGAGGTTCCGATCTGCGTTGTGTTGGCAGGTCGAAAACGATTGATAGGTGTGAAACGGGTTTGAGAGGTCGACCAATGCATAGGAACAGCCCGATGGTTTCCTCGTTAGGCGGTCTCGATAACCATGGAGAGCGAGAGAGAGAGAGAGAGAGAGAGAGAGAGGTCAACCTAGTAACAGGGACGACGGCAGCGGGACGAGCTCGGGTTTGCACAACAACCCGCACCCAGAGGGCTAAAGAAGGTAAGCGGTGCCTGGATGCGAAACACGGCCACGCAGCGCAGCACCTCAGCTCAGTGCGCGGCAGGAAGGGTCTGGTGAAACTTGTTAATACGAGCGCGGGCGGATTGTGGTAGGTGATGAAGAGCCTCACACAGCCGTCGATGGAGATTCCCCACAGCGGAGGGTCCATGGCCTGGGTCAAATCGGGACTCACAGGCCTGCTGGGTTCCTGGGCACAGGTAATCAATCAGTCGAGGAAGAAACAGACAGGGTGGAAGGGCGTTTAGCCACGGGCTGGGGTTGTGTTGTGGGGGCGGGCGATGGACGACGCTTTGTCCGACGGACATCCCCAAGGACATTGCCAAAGCGAGACGAGCCCAGAGATAGAAGTGACACCGACACGCCCCAGGCCAGGACACACGCCCCCTCCTTTTTCGAAAGGGGAGGCTCTAGGACTAGGCCTAATCAATGGTGTGAGGTGATTAGTGTATGGCGTTGGCAAAACAAAAAAAGAATTGGAAGATTTGAGATGCGGTTGCTGGTGAGCGGGGATGGATTGTTCAGCGACGGGATTGGGATCCATTTTTTTATTTTATTTTTCGGAGGGTAAGATGGCAGTGGAGACGGAAGGCGGCGGCGGCGGCGACGGAGGAGGAGGAGGAGGAGGTTGTTTGAGTGGATTTCATGGATTTTGGAGTATGGAGAAACAACAACAAAAGGATGGACTGACGTAGGAAGAAAGTCGGTAGGTACTATGTACGATGTCCTTCCTTACTCGGACATGGGGGCGACGTCGGACGGAAGTGGGCTGCGGGCTCATGGCTGTGGCTCTTTCTCTCTCTCCTTCTCTTGCTGTCCTTGCCTCGCCTCGCCTCGCCTCACCTCACCTCACCTCACCTTACCTTACCTCACCCACAAGCAAGCAAGCAAGCCATCGCTCATCCTTACCGGCGCTCCACTCTCTCGGTACGGCGGCACGGGGTGTCATGTCACTCTTCCAACTGTGCCGCTGTCTTCTTGCCTCTTTGTTGTTGTTGTTGCGTGTGGAGATGTTGAGCAGCTCTGTCATCCTACCTAACGCGGTACCTCGGTACCTAGGTAGATACAGTGAGTGCCATGCAGATGTTCGAGGCTGGAAGGGAAAAAGGTACGTACTTTGGCGGTTCGATTGAAGAGGGTGTTGTCGTCAGTTCGCCGTCCTCAGATGCTGGGTACATAGGTAGTCCGTCCTTTTCCCCTTGACGGCGCAAGGTACGTACTGCCTCCTGATACAATGGGTTTTCCCCCCTGTAGCCTAGGTAGGTAGGTACCGCCCAAGTTCCCAATAGCGTGTCTGCACGTACAGGTACTGTCATATGCCGAGTTACGTACCTCTCGGTCTCTCACCCGACCGTCGTTTATCACGGTGTAAGGTAGCTACTCGGCATATGCTTCTTCTCTCAGCTTGCGACATGGACACTTGGAGTTTCTCATTTGCACTTACAAAGCAAAGCAAAGCAAAGCAAAGCATAGACTACCCGTCTGCAAGCATATGCACCTTGCTTGTTCAAGGCCGATGCAGGCCCGGGTGATAAGCGCACACACTGACTTTGGCTTGGGAAAGCAAGGGTATATTGATACGATGTGCATCCTGCATAGGCAAGTAGAGCTGACCATCGTATCTACCTACCTATTCATAAGGACGCCCGCCCAGACAGACAGGCACCTGGTTAGATACCCATGTACCTCCCTAGGTAGATGTCTATTCGGGAAAGACAAGGGCAGAAAGAAGGGAAGGTGCGGTGCAGTGCAGTGCAGTCCAGGCAGGCAGGACCCCTTCTCCTTTCCTGTCGACTCGATAGGCACTACTAGGCCGAAGAAAATGTCCAACGCAACTTCGCAAGGCACTTCCGAGCTGCCTTCTTCTAGTTACCTACCTACCTTAGGTACATATCTTAGGAACTTTACTCCGTAGGTGTTGGCTGTATGCACCCTCCCTCATGGCTTGTGTCTCCCTCCCCCTCTTTCTTTCTGTACTATACCCTTTTAAGGCAAGCCGGGGCGGTAAGCGGCCGCCTCGGTTCGATTCGTTTCTTCCTAGTTACGCTTATTTCTCATGTTCTGGGTCGGTACATACCTTATCTAGGTAGGTAATAACCAACTTCAGGGGGTTGGTTGCAGATCGAATCGTTCTCTTCCCCTGTCTCCCGGTCCTAAACTAGGTACCTAGGTACCTATCTATCTTTGAAATGCTCGTGGCTAGCTATGCATGCTCGATCGGCACTCACCAGCTGACATTGACCTAGGCATCTGCTGTATCTTGACCCTCTCTGAGGGGGAGAGAGAGAGAGAGAGAGAGAGAGAGAGAGGGACGACGGTCAGAACTCGCCGCGCTCCATGCATCCATAGTGCCCGCTCTGCTCTCCACGAAAATCTCTGACAGTGGCAGAACAGACAGACATCTTTTTTTGTTTTGTTTTTTGTTTTCCCCCGCCACCGCTCGTTTCCGTGGAAGGCGTTCGTTACCAAGACTGAGGCGGCTAGCAAGCCACCCGGGGCCTGCGCAGGTACCGCGCGCCCCGATGGGATTCGCCTCGCTCGTCCGATGGAGCACATATGCAGGTCACAAACACTTGCTTTGGCACAGAGACGACCACTGACAGAGACTATCTACCAGGTACCCATAGCTGGCCGCTACGTATATTCAAACCCACGACCTACACACTCACCCTCACGCCGTCACACGCACACACACACACAAGACCTGTGCAGTTTGCCATTCCCTCTCACTTGGACCCTTTGCTCAGCTCGGCCAAGCTCCGAATGCGCCTTTCTTGAACACCTAAACCCAGAGTTGAGATTTTTAGCACTGACTAACACCCTGTTGCTTTTCCAGAATAACCTGGAAGACGCAAGCGGGATCCGACTTGACGGTCTGACGGCAAACGGCCTCAGGGGATATTTCCAATCCTTGCTTTGCTCGTTCACGCTCGCCCATGCTCAGGCCAAAGGATCGAGGCCAGCGCAGCGACCGACATGAGCATCCGGAAACAGGTCGCTGCAAACTGCAGCCGACGGTCTACAATTCTAGTCTACACAGCATGAATCAGCGCTTTGGTTGGGCCTGCAGTCCCATCCTCGCTCTCGCTCGTACACAAGGCTTCGAAGCTTCGAGATGGCTCGGAAGATGCGACAACCTGATTGCGTATCTCGTATCGAAGCCTTTACACTGCTACGTACGGATATTCCTCCCTGGGTCTTTAGAGCCCCTCTCTTTCCGAGTGCCGGAAACCATTGTCATGGATCCCTTGACTTGGCTGGGCTTCTTCCCCAAATCCAGAGTGGCTGTGGGGGAAACGACAGGGAGCAGGGAGGGGGGGGGTGGGGGGTGCGTAGTCGTCAAAGGTTCGAGGTCTTGGGAGAAGAAATGGGCGTATGCCTAGTCGGTGCATCCAGTACGCCTTGTTAAACATCAACGTCGCGCATCCTATACCAGGGCTACGACGTGCAGACCCGATCGGGTTATTCGTCCCATGATACGGCGCCTGTCCCGCGGCAATGGCCAGCTAGGAAAACGAGGGCCGCTTTTGGCCGGAGCATCTCGTTGAAGCAGAATGAACCCCCGGGAGGGACGGACGGACGGACGGATGGACGGCAAACACACAAACAAGAGCCTTTGTGTGCTGCTGCCTTGTGCACCATTTGCAACCTCATCAATAAGCAATACTACGGCGCAATGCTTGGAGGAGTACGCGGCAGGAAGATTGGAGAAGCATCAGATCGAATGGCAACGCTCACCTGAATGTCGGCGGTCGTGGGACGGACGGGCTTAGTGCACAGAGCCAAGCCAACCCGGATCATCGCGTCAAGCCTCTTCAGGCCGTCTAGACGCAACGGCGGCCGGTGCACGTTGATTTACAGAGACCAGGGGCTACTGATGTCCTACGAAAGCCCGTGTTTGGGATGGGCTACGACAAAGCCCCTGCATCTACTTTCCACGTCGCCCAGGACTAGTTCCGAAGATCCTCATGTTTCTGCGCGTTGCAGGATGAGAAGCCGCGGGCCTGAGCGTCAATGGCCGGAACGAGATCATAGGAAGGCGGCTGATTCTCCATGTCGAGAAGCAACCGAATTCATGAGCAACAAACCAGCATCTATCTGCCCTACAAGGGTGTGCTGCCACTCGTATTCCTCCCTGTCATCTCCTGCGGCTCTCGCAATGCATACGTCTGGAGGAAGGAGTGGGTTAGCAATTGAATGAAACTCGGACACGCTTAATCAGAATGTGATGCCGCTGGTCCGTATACCCGTGGGGCATGGAGAGAACATGGCCAAGAATGGTAAGGGAGGGCAGGGGGGGAGGGGGGAGGGGGGGAAAAGGAAGAAACGAAGGTGGTGGTGCGATTCCCCAGCGGTCGTTGTATCGTCGGTGAAGCATTTCAGTGCCTGTCGAGGGCAAGTGGTCGGTCTGACGGACCTAACCGCTAGCCGGCCGGAGGGAATGGGGCGGGGGCGGCGGCGGGGGGGGTGGGGGGCCTGCAATTACGACTCGGGCCAGCGCGCTATACCAAAACTTTGGCCGCCAACATTGCCCGAGGGCATCCCGCGCCGCCCCTGGGAAGTGGCTTAGATACGGGCCACAGCACACCCGCCTACTTACTATCATCATCATCAAGCCCCGGAATGACGACGGGATCATGTCTCTCGCATCACCTCACCTCACAATACTTCGGACTTGAAGCGTGGGATGGAATCCTTCAAACCGAGTTTCAACGGCAGGATTCACGCCCCCATTTTCACCCCCTCCTGCCCCTTTCCCGGCCCGGAAGAGCTTATCTTACGGTTTACCTGACATGATTTAGCGCTTGATTTTCGTCAAACTTCCTCGCCGCCAACGGATTCCCGGCGCGCCCCGGACGCCTTGAAATGCCGCCAAGTGTAACCAGAAGACGATGGAGGCTTCATCTCCCACCGGAACACGTCTGTCTCATGGCTTGGCTTCCATGACTGCCGTCGCCGCAGAACACGATGAGTCTATCCAGTCAAGTGCCGATATACCCATGCATCAATCACCACACCTCGAACGAGAATGAACCTACCTGTATCCCCCACATCTGTGGCCATATTCTTGGCTGGGCCGCCCCGATAGAATCGACAGCTGTCAGGCTTCACGTCGTGTCGAAATCGACCTCGCCCCATGTCACCCCATGCCGTCGTCGTCCCCCTGATCAGTCAGCCGGGCGAAGCCTTGCATGGGCCGGACGGCCATGGTATTGGTCGATTGCACCACAACACACTCCTCGGTGGCTTGCCTTGAACCGTTTTATCAGCACCACATCACCACCTTCGGGGAACGAGGTGCCCTGTATGAGACGCATAACAACGTCACGCTACAGAGTAATCCGTCATAGAACGGTCTGCATCAAGCTGTTTCCATTGGTCTCAGCCGCAGCCCATTTTCCAACGACGTGTCACTGTGCCCCATGAATCCGGACTCTGCATCGGCCAATGCGGACCACTACACGACTCCTTCTCCTGTGTTCGATTTTCGAGTTGGCATCCAAACGAAACCCGTCTGGGAAGGCGGATACACCAGTTTCCTTTGCTTCCTTGCGTCTCGGTACCCGATTAGGCCCAGCCATGCGCTGCCGTCCCGGACGGATCCCGGACCCAAGCCTGACCGGGCTTCTACCTGCCCTGCTTGCATCGTGATCCAACATCCGGCGGGCGCGGCCCAAGTACTACGACCGCCCGCCCCGTATCACCGTGTTTTGCAGCATATCCACGGTGACCTTGCGTCGAGGCCGGTTTCTGAGACGCGCAGTCGACAGGCGAAGCACGACTGGGGGGCGATTCCGCTAAACTCGGTTCCTGCGGCTGTACCATCGGACGTCCGACCACGCCTGCATGCATGGCTTGCCTCGCTTCTCCCCTCTAGCGCGCCTGGTTTCGGCAAGGGGTCTTACCAGACTGGTAAACACAATCCCAAATAATCGATTGTGCTGCTTGGAGTGCTGATATCGATCATCATCCCCTTGTCTGCCTTGCTGACCCGATGCCGCTCCCTCGAACAGCCGAGGGCTGCATGTTAGCACAACCATACCGCCATGCAGCGAAGAAAATGTCCTTCCAGGCAGCAGAAGCCTAGCCGTAGAACGACGAGCTATCGAAGATGATGACGCTCCTGTGCCACCACATTCCGCTACCTACCCTTCCGAGATGCCTGTTGTTCAGGAGGGGTGTGTCTAAGCCGTCGTAAAGCTGCCATGATCTATCTACCTTGTTCCGGTTATCCAGATGACAAGTTTTTACAGGGGAATGAGTTTACTTCCAACGGTCCGGCGGTTCTGTCTTTTCTTCTGCCGTACTCGAGTCGGGAGACCATACGTCCCGTTGCGTTGACCAAGCGGACGTCCACTCCCTCCTGCCAAGTGTCTTCCCCACGGCCTCTCGATTTGCCTCCGGGTTCCATGACCCGGGCGTGATCCTGGGCTAGTCGATCTTGGTAGAACCTCCGTTCACCAACGACCTGATCCTTCTCCCAGCTAGCGCGCTCCTCAAAATAGCAGTCCCCGTGGTCCGTCCACCTGCAGACCCGCATGGGCCCAGGAGAACCACCACGGACTTGACGCCATTAGACACAGAGTCATCGAAACTGCAGCAGCTTCTCAGTCCAAACCCAAGACCTATGCATTTGTAAGCCCCTGAACAACGCATTCTCCGGAACACTTGCATACGGGCAAAGTCTTGGACTTTGGAGACTTTTGGTCCGATGGTGAGCCGCCGGCTACCATTCAACGCGCCCTTGAACTGAACTTGATCTAACTCGGGCACAGATCCTTGTTCGGATTGATTATTCCATCATTGGTAATACCTCGAATCCGGTTTTTCCGGTTCGAGGTTGTAATAGATATTCTACCCACCGGCATAGCGGATGGAAGCGTCCGTGTTTCCTGTTCCCCGTCAGCCTTTTGACTTACCATGGCTGCACCCATGCTGGTGTCTCTATGATAGCGCTCGGAAATGATACCAAAAAGACCTACACCTACATCGGAGACACTTCAGAGAGACACATCAACAGCCGCCCCCAAGCTTGGCACCTTACCTGAAATGATATGCCGCATCCGTGGCCTTCGGGGCTTTTCTTCTCGCATGTTTCTGAAGCGGTCCTCACTCCGAGTGGGTGGTCTCACAGGGGGGGGGGGGGGGGGGTCAACGACGTGGCTTGCATGATTTCTGGTCGGCCAAGGCAAAAGAACGCTGTTATGCGCCGCTCTCTGGGTACGCTGCGTCGCCCAACATGCTTCTTCATCAGCCCTACCTGTGCTGCCACGGGCGTGAGACCTTGGTGTCGTCAAGGACCCTCGCCCGTTCCATCTTACTTCCTTTCCCGCTTGAGTTTCCGGGTGTCTCAGCGAATTCGTGCTCTACGGTGAGCTGCGGATTACTGCCCTATGGGGTCTCGAGGATGGAGGGCTTTGCTGTCCCGTCTGCTTACGTCCCATTCTGGGCGTAAGCTTTTCAGCCTCGTCAACGGACATGGCTGGTGTGGTGCTGCGTCTGCGAGCTCCCAAAAGAGGAACGATGACCCATACCGCATCTGAACATCGGGCAGGTCGTCCCCGTCCTAGCGCCCGAAGTTCGGTCCTTGGCTGGCTGATGTCTGTCTGAATATCGGGAATCCAAAGACTTTGGAGCGCATGTGCTGGCACGGCTGACTGGTCCCCCGCCATCTCTAGAGCACGTCGTTTGTTACTCAACCCCATGGGGCCTAACGAGCCAAGAGGTGCAACGGGTTCCTACGCTTCACCTCACCCCGTCATCTCTCACGCCCCCCCTCCTCTTCTTTCTGGGCCTGCATCTTGACTCATGCCAGATCCAACTTAATCAACTTTTCCCGCCGTGCTGGGGCGTTCCGTCTCTGTCCTTGCCTCCGTTCGACATGAGACGGAGGCGCGCGAGGCAATCGCCGGCGTCCCGAGATGGCGGGCCCGCCTTCGTTTCTTCTTAGGAGACCGCTCGGCTCGGAGATCCATCTCGGACCTACTCTTCGTCATGTTGCTTAGTCTCGTGTCGGTTCGGAATCAGGAGATTCCATCCAGGAAGCCGTACATCCTTAGCCCCGGGGTGGACTTGACGTTCTCTGTATAGATGGCTCCAACTGTTGGGAATTCTCCCTCCAAAACTAAAGCTTCGGGCGCTGAGTAACTGTTAAAGCTACTACATCGGATCTCTCCTTCTTTTCTCACCACCTCGCATTGAAGGATTCTGGAGCCTGTCCATCTCCGAGATATCTCCAGAGAGTCTAGACGTCACCTTGCTTTCTCGGACGTGGATCGTGTTAGGGAAGCATTCGCGTTGCGGTGAGTCTTACGCAATCATCTCGTCCGGTTCTTTCTTCTCATTACTCGGACCGCCTTGAGATTCGGATCTCACGGGATTGGCTGCTGCAAGTCCAATGTTCCTTTCTCGAACCTCAACGGAGAAACGGTAACGAGTGAGGTTGTGCAATACCATCGCCGGCAGAGCAGGTATGTCTCCCCAGGAAGGAATAATTTGCCCGCTGTGAGAAACATGTGTTCGGATGGCCGTTCCATCCATACAGACGACGTCCCCCTCCTCATCCCCCTTTGCCGACTGCTCCTCAAAACCCACTCTGTCCTTGCAAGCTTGTAATTATTCCAAAGTGCCAGACCCTACCATCGGCGCAACGTTCAAAGTGGCCATTTCTGATTGGCTGTATATCCACGGCGGTAGTTCGGCCGAACGCATCACGGCGCGCACGGCGTGCCGCTCAGCCTTTGGTTTGTCCATATCCCGAGGCGTACAGATTCTGACACATGAGGGAAAGGGGATCCCGCGCGGGTCATGTCTCACGCATCGCCTTCTCCTCGCCCGCCAATTTCGTTTCCATTTTCGTTTTTTGGCCTTTTTTTTTCCATCGAGAAGAGAGAGACATGTGAAAGGCGGATAAGGAATCACGTTTCGTCGGCCAAAGACATTGGGGGGATTCCGGCCTCTGCTTCGTTTGATTCAGGTTGAATCTCTTCCCTCCCCTCCTTTTGGGTTTCTTTCTTTTTCGGCTTCTTTGCGTTGCTGTCCAAGTCCCTGGGCTTGTCTCCCCCCAGGTCTGACCTCGGTCCCAGCGCCGCGGGAAGAAGGAACGAAACCAAACAGTTGGGATCCATCCGGCGACGTCTATGTTGCCTTTCGGCTCGCACCAGACAAGCCAAAAGCCGTGTCCCACAAGCAAACATCTCGCGGGCCCTGGATAGTATCACACCCTCGACGCAGCCCATCTGTGAGTCCCGCTCGCTGGCCACGGCCAATCCATACTCGTACGCCCCCCTCCCTCCTTTCAAACATGAAGACAACGTACAAGATCGCACACACGTCTGATGTCTGAAGTCTCGATGCTGTCCGAGAGACGAGAGCGATGCTTGGGTTTCTAGTTCAGCTGGGCTTGCCCCAACGGGTTGCTCGACGGATCCCGCTAGATTCCCGTGTTCCCGTCAGCCCGGTTCTCCGATGCCTTGGTTCCAACGAACATGGGAGATGCGTAACGCCTGTCCATGAGTCTTTAGGTATCCCTGGGCCGGTTATCGTTTCCTCTGTGCGAGATTTTCAAGGCGGTAGGTATATCGTGCGTACGAGGAAGGCCAGACAACGGGGGCACATGGAGACGGCCAGAGTCTGTCAGATAACTGTCCCCCGGAGGGAAGAATGGCCTGAACTGCAGGTCACTCGGCGATTCCATTCCACATTTTGCAAATATCTCTATACAGTCCCGTTTACCCTTGTCCGTCCTTGCCCCCCCCCCCCCCCCCCCCCCCCCCTGTGGAAGGAGGGGAGACGAGAGGAGACTCCTCCAAGCCGAGGACCGAAGCCGGCTCCAAAGCGTCAAGCTTCCTGCTGCCTTGCGGGATGACATGCGGCGGATATCCAGTGTCGGATACGAACCTCGTGGGTCAGGAAAGAGAAAGCGGCCTGCCGAGCCTCTTCCTACTGGGTCGCCAGCCCAGAGATAACGTTCCTCCGCCGTCCCGCTCCCGGCGCTTCGCCCGCCGCCCGCCGCAGCTGCTTGTCTCTCTAATGTCGCCCAACCGCCCTCCCCCAGCAGGCAGTCAGCCGCCGTCCACGCTTTCGACGGGAACAAGGAGACTAATATCTCACCTCTGCATCATCTACTCCTCATTTGTGAAGAGATGTGCCTCCGTCCCACCCCTTCTCGTCAGCCCGAGACCGTCATTCCGCTTCCGCCCCTCCTCCCTGCTCACACAATCCCACCTATCACGGGGCTCCTGCTGCTGCGGCCTCGAGAGAGACCGTGGGAGGCACGCAGACGTACGGCGCTTCTTCCGGCTTGCGGCTGGCTCCTGGGATTGGCTGTTCTTCGTCCTCGCCGAGCATCGCGCCGCGGGACGACCCGGGCGAGAGGCGTGTGTGTCGTGTGTACCCTTCTCGGAGGCTTCCTCGCGTTATTCTGCGGCTGCTGCTGTCCCCCGACCTCGAACCTGCAGGTCCCGGTGTAAGCAGGGGGCGCCGGATGGGACATACACATACACAGAAAAGCACACACACACGCAAGCACAGATCCGCAAGCACTCTCCACACGTCCCATACCGCGCGGGCATCAATATACGCATGTGTATTCATACAAAACTCGCAACGCAAGCAGACCTAGCTGGAGCCATGACCTAGAGGACGACCCAGAAGCTACGCTACGGGGTTCTAGAATTGCAGATCACGGAGGTTGCACAGGCTACGCATGTAAGTTTGTGTCTCCGCCTAGGTCGAGACTGAGAGTATATAAACTCCGAGTGCGGTGGCGAATCACTTTGGACTAATCCCTGTCTTCGCCCTCTTTCTAGCCCTTCTTCTCGTTTCTTCGATATACTTGACTATTTCCTGTCACGGTCTTGGGGCTTCCCACATCGCCACTACCATTCTGTCCATCCAACAGTCGGCGTTTTCTGCCCACCCTTCTTATTCCTGCCAGCCCTTGACGTCCCGAGCAGAATATGGAGCCCGAGCCTGAAGTCGACGTACCCGACACGACCCACGATGATACCATTTCCCTCATGTTACTCGAGTACCTCTAGGCACTTGGTTGAACCACCCCTCTGCTGTTTGGTTTGCAAAGTCTCCGTCAGTTTGCAAAGCCAGAAGGGGTGGTTACCAAACGGACGATACGTCTGGTTCAAGCATCACATTCATTCAACCTGAACCCCCGCTCCGGTGCCGAACGGTGGATGCATTCGTCTTCAACCAAAATAAGCATTTGCTCAGCTCCCATTCCACATGCGCAAACGCGGCTCCTCTTGTTCTCGTCCCATCCCCCCC